>OY992878.1:82622808-82635308 GCA_963921405.1 Cepaea hortensis
AGATGATAGGAACATGAATGATATTTTATACAAAGTGGTGTTATGCGCCGGAGTGTACTAAATTATTATTTAGTTTATGGGTTACGCCGAACTAGTTTCTGGTGATAGTCATGGCATTCCACATCAAATTTGCCGACTATCCTGAGATTGACTGTTGGCTTATACTCCCTCTCTCTCAGCATGCAACTTCACACACTCACTCAAATTCCTCATGCATCATTCATATGCATGGATGATCATTTCACTCAGTGTACAGACATATTCATATTGGTATGGGTAATCATACAGGAATCATTCATCACACATCCTTCATACTGACATGTAAGGTGGGCAATTATACTTATATGATTTCCCAATGACAACATAAAATGTTTAGCATCACTGATATCACAATGAAATATCTCCATTCACAATCACTCATCACACACATCATATCTGTAGGAATGACATCATGCCTATGTAGGTGCTTTACACAGAATACATTCACAGATTCAACAAGAATGACATTACAAGGGAATCTCATCCTTCAACCTACTTATATTATTTCCTGGATATTTAGTCATGCATGCTGATGGGTTTTATCAAATGATACATTCACGTCTGTTTAACAATGATGCAATCACACATGAATCCTCACAGACATGGTATAAGCAATGACATAGTGATCATTGTGATCATTAGACACACTTATGCAATTCACCAAGGATTTAGCAACATGAAATCCAGGAGTTATCACATGTTCTCATAAAATACATACAATTTAGGTGCTATATCCAATTCACATTCAGGCATTATGAATTAAAATACTTCTTGCATGGCTGTTGGTTACGCACTATTATGTGGCACAAATATTATTATTCTCCATGGTTAACAGCCATGTCTATATACTTGCATTACCCTATGTGTGCTGTACCATCACACAAATTATGATACCTGTAGAAATCTTTTTGATTCTCATGTGTTCATGGATTATCAGAAAACTATTTGTTTGTCCATGTGCTCATGTCAAAAATTAAATCTACTGACTAATGTGCTCAATCTACTTGACTATACACATTCCACTAAATTCTCTATTAGTGCTGGCACATGTAAACTAGTGTTTAATCTTACCAGTGGGCACATATACAATATCTCCTTACCACTGTACTAAGAATTCTGAGTTTTCTTAAGTCTTAAGTTACTCTAATTCATGGTAGATTGAGTTACTTAAGAAATAAAATTTACAACATGTGTCTAATGTTTATACATTAACTAAGTTGTTTAGCTGGGAGAAAATAAACACTGGTTTTCTCCTAATGTACAGTTTATCTTATGACTATGATAACTGAGTATAATATTATTTAATTTGTACTAGATTAAATTCTTTAAGAACTCACCATTCCAATCATTGTAGATTGAGTTGCTTAAGAAATAAATGTACAACTGGTATTACTGCTTATACATTAAATCCGTTGTTTACTTTGGAAGAAAATAAAATTCACTATGGGTATTCTTAATGAATAGTTTATCTATAAACTATAAAAAATAAAATATATTAGAATTAACTTCTTAAGAATTCACCGCACGTGTTCAACAAGTCAACTTACCAACTCTTCTTCTGGGAAAAATAGGCTCACACTTAATCTAAGATTTAAAATAAATTATATTCACCTCATCCAAACAGGACGACTTCTAACACTTCAGCGACAGGTTTCAGATTTTTCCAATGCGATGTCGTGGGCTGATGTTTGTCTTCATCTATCTAACTTATACTAAATTATCTTTGCTAAGTTGATTTTGAAGACACTATCACTCCCTTCGCTCATTGAATCTCTCCTGCCTCGTTTGTGTGTGGGTTGGTGAAAAACAGGCTGTGTTCCGGTTGTTCACTGCTATTTATACGGTGTCTTTCCTGGTTAATGTTTTTCATTCCCAAAGGGTATATTAAATCTTGGATCGTACAAGTGTGGAACAACAATTTGGTTGCGGTGAACGCCGATTTTTGTCGTCCTGGAAATATTTAATCGTGATGTTACGTTTGTGAAAATCTAATATATCACAACGATGGCACGATGTTTGTAGGCAAGCAATAGCAACACACACACGCAAGCATGCACTCGCGCACACATAGACACATACACACACATACGAGGATAAGTAATTAAGTAACAGAAGATTTACAAATAACCCTTTTACAAATGTGTATGTTATTTCGCAATATAGTCCTTCTTTCTGGCAACACACTTGGTCCATCTATCCACTAGCTTGTTAGGCATTCTAGGAAACACGCTTTTGGGTGTGGCCTTAAACTAAATTGGCACCTCCTTCAGAGCCCGTAGTACGTGCATCCATATGATTGCTAGCGTTGTCGAGAAGCAGCAATACTCCTATTGAGAGAAGCCCCTGACGTTTAAATCGTATTGCGGCTTCTATTTCTTTACTATAGTTACTGCATCGAGAAGTAGTCACAGTTTCACCTTTTCCTGGAAATTTACGAATAAACGGCCCTTGATATCCCAAAAGATAGTTTTAAATACGTTCTCATGAGAATCATAAAGACGTTTTGTTTTCCATTTGGAAAACTTTCTACCAATTCATAAATTCTTTCCTAACTCAGACAACTGTCTGTATACTGAACAGTCATTCTTCCCTAGATTTCGCTAGGTTTTACATCAGCTGTCCACACACACACACACACACACACACACACACACACACACACACACACACACACACACACACACCACACACACACACTAATGTGCAAGCTGCTCGATCATCACGATCCTACTAGGGCTATTGCTTAAGAGCCAGTTTGTGTCCTTGTGACATTTCTCATGTCTCAGCCACGCAGCAGCATTCAGAATACAGAATAAAGGCATTTTAGCTTGGAGGGATGTTAAAGCCAGCCGGTCTCAGAATTTCTTAGCGCAACCAAAATCAGGCTAAAAATAGAAAATGTCTTCATTTTTGGAAACTGACAGCGACGGAACCAACAGCAATGGCTACAAATAAACTTCGCCCACACTGGGAGAAGTAACACCTGAACAAGGACAGGGGGACTGATACTACAGATTAACCCCCTCCCGTCTCCACAATTTCCGGAATATCGATACCAGAATGATGTCATCGAGCGGGAATAATGATGGTTGGAGACAATCTCAGAAAATTGTTTGTGTAAAGTCTGTCTTGTAGGCGGGTAATTATAAAATTACCCCCTCCCTTCCTCCACCATTCACGGAACCTAGGTAGCCAATCAGAATGACGTCATCTTTCCCGCCGGATGGCTGAGCTCAGCGGCTATTTTCATTGGATGCGGCAAGTGTTCACATTATTTTTAATTCACATTAACATAATTTATGTGGATGGGATCAACTGGGAAACGTCTGCAAAGATTTCAAAAATTGAGTTGTCTGAAATTATTCATCAGGGAAAGGCGTGTTGGTTCAGTTCAGGAGATGTGGTGTGAATTTTAATTCATGATGACATTGGTCAGTTGGAAATCATAATGAATAAACATAGACTATTAAATATAGTAGAATGGATCTGGATTTATAAAAGGGATTTCTTTATGAAGATCTAGAGCAATCCTCGAAAGATATAGGTGATCGTTTCTTCGACTTAGAGAAAAAGTGAAGGAATATCTTTCTGGTCCAGTCCATGTCCTTTATAAGGGATGAGCTTTACTTCTCTATTCATTCAATCTTCATATACAGATTATGTTTAGGAAAGAACTACCATGATACTTTTCTAGAATATCACTTTTATTCTTTTATAGATGATGCTTTTCTGGGTTATCATTTGTAATCTATGTGTCTATATGTTCAGAAGAGAATGCGTTCCTTTGTATGTGTATTCATGTATAAAGAAGGTATAATGTGTTTATCTATAAATGTACAAATATGATGTGATGTTAGCTATCAAATGCTCCTAGAGAAGAGTGGTAATGCTAAGACAGCGTAATGGTATCATCCTTGCTGATAGCCACCAGATATTTTCGACGACAGAGCCTTGAAACCTCGAGGATTATTCACCTCCATAAGGCAGGAGAGAGAGAGAGAGAGAGAGAGAGAGAGAGAGAGAGAGAGAGAGAGAGAGAGAGAGAGAGAGAGAGATCATGTTAATATAAATAGACAAGGAATGCATCAGATGTTGGAGAGATGAGACCAAACAGGGCTAGGTCGGGCTACCCTGCCCTTATGCAATCAACCCTTCACCTTCCTTCTTTTTTGTTCTCTCTCCCTCTCTCTCTCCTTGTCTCTTTCTTTCTTTTTTTGGGGGAGTCGTTTGTTGTTGTTTTTCTTTACCCCCACGCCCCCACTGTTTCTATGAGTATGGCTATATGTTTGGCATGTGTTACAGGGAAAGGTGGTCTTTATTTTGGCTGATACTGGGGTATATACCCGAATGCTGTATCTAGTTATCAGGGTGCAAGTCGTCTATGACAGATGAAGGGATTCGCCATGCTACTGCCTCAAGGGCGAATCTCCACTACTCATCTTTGACTCCTCAGATTACACAACAAGCCCAGCGAATGATAACCAGCTAAATAAAATATCAGTATTCTTGTTTGATGGAAGTGCCAACACAAGAAATACTTAAACAGTAGTAGTCACATTGCAGAATCCAGACCCCAGGGACATTTTACAAATATTTTGTGACGATTCTCTAGATATTTTGGGAGGATCCAATGGATATTCATAGCAGACTCAATTGTACCTCAAGGAACGTAGCTAGTTGTGATATAAATTATTATAACCGTCAGCAGCGCAATTAATAATTCCTCCACTACAACCCCATTTTATGACAACACAACCAATAGCGACATTAGGCCGCAGAAGAGGATGAAAGAAGACTTGGGATTGGCTGTGACGTCACAGGCCCAAGCAGGACGGAACTAAAATTAATTCGGCATGCAAGGCAAAAAAAAACAAAAACGATATGTTTTGTTCACCAACAGGACGCAGGAGAAGATCTGAGATATCTGAGGAGTGATGGCATCTTCCAAATCAAATTTATTTATAAAATGAGGAAACCATCAGCCTACAAGCAGACATCGCATTGGGCAAAGCGAATCAATGTCAGATCCTAAAACCTGTCGTCGACGTGTTTGAAGCCATTAAATCAACATGAATGTAAGCACAATGCTATATTTTAAATTACGCTAGTAAGTGATTCTTTCCCAAGAAGAAGTTGGCAAGTGGATGTGGTAACCATGTAGCTAGTTCTTAAGAAGTTAATTATGAGAGACTAAGTAATTTATTCAGATATCGTAGTTCATGAATAAATGGTACACGAAGTTTAACCACGAGGAAGGTTTCTTCTGGTTAAACAATTTATTTAATGTGTAAGCATTAGACCTAGGTTGTACAATTTAGTTCGTAAGGAGTTAAACTAAGCAGTGATTAGAACTTGTGATTAACTTAAGATTTAGAAAGCTAAGAATACTCAGTTCAATGAGAAGAAACTATTTTACATGGGCCAACACTGGTAAGAGAAATTAGTGTAATGTGTAACAAAAGTACATGAGCACATGAGATGTAAATAGATTTCTATATGGATCATACTTGTGTGTGTTGGGAGAAAGCACCCATGTGGTGAGTCAAATGTATTTTTATTGGTGTTAAACATGTGGATGTATCATTTGTGAGGCACAACTGCTATTATGATTATAATTTCTGATGAATGACTGTGGATTGAGTGAGGTCCCATTATAATTTCATTGGTGTTGCATATATGAATTTATCATGTGTAAATCACATCACGATGCCAATTATCATACATACCAATATGGTATGATTTCTGATGAATGAACATTATATGCATTTGATGAGAGCAGGCATGTGGTGATTCATGTGTAATTTCAATATTGTTAAACATGAGGAATCATCATTTGTGAATCTCATAAGTATGCTTACTTATCATGTATACAATTATTATGTCTAATGAATGATGGTGGAACGAGTGAGATTCCATTGTAATTTCATTGATATCAAATCTGTCAATATATCATTTGTAAAATCACATCAGTATGCTTACTTATCATCCATGCACATCTGAATATTATGTATGATGAATGATGGGAATGAGTGAGATGAAGAGACATGCTGAGAAGGAGTATGAACCATCAATCAATCTCATGATGGACGGCATTTTGTTGTATAATGTCCTGTATATCAGAAGAGAACATGTTAATAATAACCCATACACTAATTAATAATTTAGTGCACTCCGACACACGACACCCCTCTGTATTCCATTTAACTCATGTTACAATCATATGGTTTTGTGTCCTGAATGAGAACACTCTGTATTACATATAACTCAGGTTACAATCATATAGTTTTGTATCCTGAATGATGATGATGATAATGATGATGATGATGATGATAATGATAGTGATGATGATGATGATGATGATGATGATGATGATGATGATGATGATGATGATGATGATGATGATGATGATGATGATGATGATGATGATGATGATGATGATGATGATGATGATGATGATGATGATGATGATGATGATGATGATGATGATGACAAAAGAAGTAGAGGCCTATTACATATATGTTGAATAGGAGGAAATATACTCGCCTTGAAACGTTTGATTAGAAAAGGATTCACCTTGTCAAGGTCTCCAAAAGAACATGACAGAGAGGACAGAGGACAGACATAGGACATAGGAATAGGACATGTATAGTAGACAGATCCCTACGCCCATGAAAGAGGATTACGGACAGGATTGTGCCCTTGAATGACAGGGCAGGTTCACAGTGGACTGGATAACGCAGTACGCCTACTTCAACAGGCGAGTGCAGGACAGACTCGACTAGCATGACTTCAACGGACTCCACGAGAGTCAAGTACCTCGTGACCACCTAACTGAGTAGGAAGCCTGAGACGGGACTAAATTGTGGATGAGAGAGGATGTGTGACTGTGTTTGGGAGAGATAAATAGACCATTTACTTAGACTTGAGCTTCGCTAGTGAGAGCGAATGGGGCCGCTGCTCGCCGTGTGTTAGTGTGGATGTTGAAGCACGATTATATTATTCGCCGAGCAGGTATATTGCGAGCGTAGTGCGAGAGATGTGAAATGATCTTTGTTGATATTGCGATAATGATGTATGACCATTAAAGATGTTTAATGATATACTCATGCTTTTCATGTCTCATCTGTACTCGCATCAACTGCCTGTCTGAACCCTTGTTTATAATCCCCTAGAGACGTTGACAGGTTTATTCTTGGGGGCTTTGGCGATACCCTCAGACAATTAATATATAAAAATATTGTTTTGACTGTTCTTGGGTTAACCAAGTAAAACTACAAGCCTTACATACCATACAACTACGACAGTCTAATAGTTCCGACAGTTATTTGCTAGCACAGTTAACAAACAAATTCCAATCAACGCTCTTCTCTCAAACTGTTCTTTTCATCATTCTCTTTTCCAACACAGGACATATGACAGACATAACTGTACGACGATACTAATGTTTTTCTTTCTCCACTACAGAAAATGTAAAGTGTATGTATAACATCAAGTTTGTAATAAAAAGCGCAGAAATCATCAAGTACAGAATTCAACAGTGGTGCTTGAGCAACTCCCCTGAAATAAGCTAAGTTGTGCTTTATTTCTTTTGATTATCTCTAAATAGGCACTCAATATTTTCTCTGTATGTAAATTTCATAACTATTATCTCAACACAGTAATCTTCTTTTGTGTACAAAGATTACTGAAAAAGGGAAATAAGTATTTTTTGTATAAATAATATTAATATTGAAACTGTAAAAATGTCAACTTTGAAAGAATGCATTGAGCTAGGGAAACAGCTAGGTTACTCAGGTGATAAAATTGCAGAATGGAGTTAAAAGAAACATGCAGAGAATATGCAGAGAGAAGAAAGAGCTCAAGAACGCGAACAGATAAAGTTAGAAATGGAAGCGGCTAACAAAGAGTTAGAAATGGAAGCGGCTAACAAGAAGGTAGAAATAGAATTGGCAGCAGCTACTAGACAGAAAGAATTAGATTTAGAGGCTAAGAAAATTGAGGCCGAAACACAAATGGAAGTAAAGCATTTAGAAATCGACTCTCACATACAGATTTCAAGTAATAAACTAAAAAGCAAAGAAGAAGAGCAAAAGTTCAAAAAGCTACCGGGAATTGTTAATCCCCTTTGCTCCGGAGACAGCATCTCCACTTGGACAGAGAACTTAGAAACTCGAATGAAGTACCACGAAATTCCTAAAGCAAACTGGGCCATTATTTACATGCGCAACTTAGCACTTAAGCCATTAAAGGTTATAAAAACTCGACCCCAGGAATTAAGAACAGACTATTATTATATCAAACATATGATAATGGAACATTTCCTCCTTGATGCCGCTGGTTATCAGGTGTAATTTTCAAAATTATGCCCAAAATCCAATCAAACTTTCATTGATTATGTTTCAGTTGTTCAAGATACCTTCAGTAAATGGATAAGTGCAGCCACAGTCGATACGAGTTCTGATAAACTAAAAGATCTAATGGTGGTGAATAAGATTATATCATCAGTGCCTACCTCCTTTGCAAAGTTTTTACAACAGAGTGATGCAAATGGAACAGATAGGGGCTGCGTTTTTCACGGCTAACAGAGGTATCTTTACATTAAATTCTAATCAGAATGAAGTAGCAGCTGCTGTAAAAGTAAAACAATCAAAACCATTCAACTAAAAGAGTAGACTAAAAGCAAAGTTTACACCATGCACATATTGCAAAGTGTCACATGACCAATATGATATGTGTGATAAGAATCCGAACTATCAATCTCACTTTGAAATGATGGTTAGAAAGCAAAATACTAAGCGTAGTGAATACAAGAGTGCAGTTAAATGTTATTTTTGTCGGGTCTAGGGCCACTACTCGGCCAGTTGTGAAGGTCGAGGCATGTTAAAGAATATAAACGCTGCTCTGATCGACACAAGTTCAGACAGTGACATTGAGAGCGAATGTGAAAGTCAGCACGAAGCCGTGAATGCATTGGAAGCCATTGCCATATTTAATTATGATGATTGGACAACTTGAAATAAATTCCAAACAGATGGTATTTTAGAGTGCGGCCATGCCATCCCGGTTGCACATGAAAATGTCAATGACGTTGTATCATCTAAAGGCATACTCGAATTTCAAAATGGGTTTGTTAACAACTAGCCCTGCCGAATCCTTCGCGATAGCGGTTCGAATCTTATTGGTTTAAGAAAAACATTTGTAAACAAGACTGACTATACAGAAAAATTTATCACCCGTCGCACGTTCGCAGGCAACGTAGAAAATACCCTTTAGCAGTTGCAGAAATCCACACAGCCTTTTTGTCAGGGAATGTTATTTTTGCAATTGTAAATAAACCCTGCACAGATTTATTAATAGGAAATATTCCAGACGTTCAAAACTGTTCCAACAAAGACATTAGAATTTGGGAACGAAGTCATTTCAACACTAATGCAGTAACAAAACCAACTGCAAACAAACAAAAATATGATTGTTAAAAAGAAACAGTACAGGTAATATTTCCAAGGGAGACTACAAGTGACAAAGCTATAAAACAAACAAATGAAGCGCATTACGCTTGTTCCTCCCAAGTTAATCATGTCACGTTGACAAATTAAAATGTCATCAACAGTACGGACAAACCTATGAAAGCTGTTACCATCACCAAAGTGACATCGCAAGACAGCGACCACGCAGACAAACAGGATGCAAACAAAACAACTGAAAGGTTACATTTAAAACTAGGACCATATGCCCTACTGTCACCTACAGACAAACAAGACTTTCGGAAAGACATGAACAATAAACAGCATTCCCCAACATTCAACAACAATGGACAATTGACGACATCAAGACGGATATAATACTCACCATCTCAGGGAAAAACGACAATAACAGATTCTCCAAGAGAATCAATGCGGCAGACATACTTAAACACTTAAGGTTACCATTTTATACAATTGAGTTCCTTATATTACTTCTACTACTGCTGATAGTAATTACACTGATGACAGAACTGCTTACACACCAAAAGCAGTTAATATTAGCCATAGTGCTGCTGACAAATCAACTATCTGTGATACCGACAGCATTACTGATAAATCAGGCAACACCACTTCATACTGAGATCTTAAATACAGCCAGAGTTTTGACCCAATGTTACTGGTTTAAATTATGTCAGTTTTGTATAATGTGTGAAAAGTCATTTATAAAGTTGAACCACCTTAGCAAAGAGGTTCAGCCAACAAGACTGGCCTCTCAGCCATTCAAAAAGGCTGCTGTCGGCTTGGTCGGATCTCTAAGCTACTTATCACATGGAAGAAATATATATATATTCATCCTCATAGATTTCTATGTTAAATTCATATCCACTCTTGCAGATTTCATGAATGTTGTTCTAATTATAATCATGAAATCACGATTAAATATTATTTGTAAGAGTGTCTATTTAGTTGAAGCAATAAAAATGTTAAAATTACTTTTTTTCAAATCCACCAATCATTCGCCTTCCAGATACAACTGTTCCCTTTTTGTTAAAAACATATGCCAGCACCACTACAATCGCGGGAATACTTCTGCAACGTTATGATGGAGTAGACCATCCGGTAACCTAGATTAGCGGAAAGCTAACACCAGCAAAACAATGGTACAGTATAGCGGAGCTGGAATGTCTAAGTGTAGTTTATTGTGACTCGAAATTATCTAAGTACCTCACAGGCACTCGCTTCCTCATACAGACTGATAACTCACCTCTACTGGTGATCCAACAAGAGACTCCCTAAAACAACAGAATTGCCCGTTGGGTCCTATTGCTGCAGAACTCCTCCTATACGATACAACACATAAAAGGAGCTAATAACATTCTTGTCGATCTTCTGACGAGGATGCATGAAACACCAGTCGACTGTCCAACGGAACCTCTCAGCCACATTTTAGAAACTGTGATAAGATTTTATACTGATTGCACAAAGTTCTACAGTAACAGTTCTAATTCATCAGAACAGCATTAGTGATTTTCTTGAAGACCTACAAAGATTCAAGACATAAATTCTTTCTACAGAAAATACGCGACAAACATTGGACCTAACTCATCATCATTCTACGAGGGAATTCAGTAGTTACTTTATTAAATAAATATTACTTGATGTTGTAAATTCTTGAACTATGGTTGTTATGTAAACAATATATATATATATATATATATATATATATATATATATATATATATATATATATATATATATATATATATATATAATGAGTTAAGAATCCAAACTAGGGCTACAGCCTTAATTGGAAGCCTTTTTCTTCTTGGGAAATTTTTTTCGGTAATAAGAAATTCAAAATGTTCTCTTTGTCTTTTTCTAAATATTATATTTAATATGGTAATGCAGAATGAATCCGTGAGCGAAAGATATGTAAAAGACAGCGTACATGTATTAAAATGATGGAATGATAGATAGCGTGCAAGTTTTTTTCACATTGATTTCATCTTGTATATTGTATTCGCCTTACACTACACATGTGATTTGTGTCATTTTAAATGTTTGAATGTAATCATTACACAACACCATTAGGCTATGGATCTAAGAATCAGAGCTCGAAAATCCATCTCATGAATTATACATATACAATAATTCGTGACGTGTGAGATTCAAGCTAATGACACTTAGATGAATAGTACAACACACACTATAAACACACGCAAATAGTGCGTATTAATACACTCACCAGTGTAAATAGATTACTCAAATACGGCACACAAAAAATAAAAAAAAATTAAAAAAAAACAAACAAATAAAATACAGTCACTATTATAGGAGGGCAATGGGAGACTAGTCAGTACGAACATGATAACAAAGGACACAAGTAACTCCTAGATAGAAACAAGTGATATTTCTTGGATACACTGCCAACGTTCGAGAGTTAAAGTGTTATAAAGGTGAATGTACACATCTTGGACAATGGGTTGAAAGAAATCGTATTGGGAACATCGGAAGATCTCTCTTTATGAGCTTCTGTAATAAGAGCCCATTGTCCGTGGCATCATTTTGGATGTCTGAGAAGGATGCATTTGAAGGGTAATTCCTTCAATGTGAGTAATTAGTTACTTCGGTCCGGATAGTCCCTATATAGTAATAAAAGCGATAGTATGAGACTCTTTGTCAACTAGCCAAGATGTTACCACAAAAATAGCATCAGCTGGCTTGTGCCTCGAAGTATATCAAACAGTTTACTACCTACGGTTACCACCCTTTGCCCACAAATACTACGACAATCCTATTAATTCCCTTTGGTTCCTTGACAAATTAGTCCAAACTAATTAGATTAAGACGACATTGTGTCACCTATAAGTGCCACAAGAAGGGGAGGAAGGGAAGCATGTCAAGGTCTCCAAATGGACATAACAGAGAGGACAGAGGACAGACATAGGACATAGGAATATGACATGTATAGTAGACAGATCCCTACACCCATGACAG
>OY992878.1:82640308-82647808 GCA_963921405.1 Cepaea hortensis
CTTATATATTTTGTTATTCGCAATAAACTTTTTTGAAGAAAGAAAAAACAGTGCACGCTTTAAGATTGAGAACTAAGCACATATTTTAATAGCCTAGCAACAACAACAGCAACAATAACAACAACAACAAAACTTTATTTTGAAAGGGTTAAGAATTGGTCACGCAGGCCCGTCTAACATTCTGTCCTTTTATCACTCTCTTTCATACATTATACCGTTCACACATCATTCAAGGCTAACTGAAAACAGCAACAATATAAAAGATATGCATTATAAAGGCATGTGGAAAATGAAAAATCAATACTACACGAATCAGTAATAGTAATAACTAGTGTGGCACTTGTTAATAGCTATGTGGAATATATTGGCCTACCAAAAGGGGACTGGCTGTTATACTAGGGTTTTATTATTATTATTATTATTATTATTATTATTATTATTATTATTATTATTATTATTATTATTATTATTATTATTATTATTATTATTTCTGTTATTAAGCATTAGCATGTTCTACGTGAAGAAAGTTACCTGAACATCTACAACCTCACCCCTCATAAACAAATAGGTCAAGTTAATGCATGCGCTTTTGCTCGTTCTGTCCATTTTCACCATGTTTACAAACTTGAAGAACCCGCATGTATTACATCCAACCACTTACAGAGTCCAAAAGTGAAGAGCCTAAATTTGTTGTTTCCGGATCCGGGGCACACCAGCGCGTGTCTGCAGTTCAGCGCAACACTTGTACCAGTGACAAGGACACTTACCAATGATATTTA
Organism: Cepaea hortensis; assembly: GCA_963921405.1. Lineage (NCBI taxonomy): Eukaryota > Metazoa > Mollusca > Gastropoda > Stylommatophora > Helicidae > Cepaea > Cepaea hortensis. The sequence goes on from OY992878.1 coordinate 82,641,088, forward strand.
ACCACCGAGTGCTTGAAGGCAACAAATTGGTCGTAATGCAACCCGAGGAGACGTGATTACTACAGTTTCTGTTGCGCACGGTCTTCACAGGCACACACTAATGTAATTATAACCATTTTATTTGTGCCATGCTCATGACTAACACCAGCAATTCACGTTCTAGTTATACTGCAGCAGACATTTGCTTAATGAGGGCATGGTGGACTGCATGAATGCTCTACAACAGTTCACACTGAAGTGACTACACACATCTGACTTCAGAATACTTGTAGGAGTTGCAGATTGTTGTTTATACTGGGCTAACATGGATGGGGTTGTGGTAAGTAATATGTATTTACAAAATACAAAAATAGCTAGTTTTGTGTCTAGTAGGTTTCAAGTTGTACAAAAAGCAACTTTTTTTTTTTTTTCCAGAATCTGTGCTATGTTTGCTGTAAACATATCGGCCATTTTTGTTATAAAGTATTACCCTTCAAGATATTTTTTGCTTAATGACAATCAAACAGGTTATCTATGTATATAGCTTAGCAAGCAGTAATGAATACATATCATATTGTTATAATTTATATTACATAAGTATCCAATAAGTACGCATTTGCTGCTGACGGTTCTACTTCTGGTTCTGCTGCTGATTGTTCTCCTCCTCCTCCTCCTCCTCCTCCTCCTCCTCCTCCTCCGCCTCCTCCTCCTCCTCCTCCTCCTCCTCCTCCTCCTCCTCCTCTGTCTTCTTATTTCACAATGAGTACAAGTCCACAACCAACTTATTCTCCTGTCCTCATATTCTGCAGTCATGCTCTATAAATGCCACACCGTTTCCTCATGGTTGTAAGTAGTGATCATGTAATAATACTCTTCTCAATACTTCAACGGGAGTCTCTGTGGCGAAGTGGTCAAGCCTTTTGACTCGTGTTCCGAAGGTTGTGGGTTCGATTCCGGGCCGCGCCCTTCGGTTTACGAGTTAAATGTTTCGGAGACTCCTGTGGGTCGTCGCTAAAAGCTACGGAGTTCGTGCTTTGTGCGACGCTTTCCGTGCTGCGGAAAGAGACCGAGTCATATGGGATAAAACCCGGTGCAATGAAGTCGACCATGTAGACTTTTAAGCGACTTTTTTTAAGCGACTTCAACGTTGTGTAGTCCTTGGATACTAATTGTAACCTTTATCTCCATGTGAATGGTTATGTCAGTGATGACCTTACCCTATCTTAATCCCGAAGTAATTTCCTGCTATGAGTCTGTGATGTGACAACGCCACAACATTTTGTAGACCTTAGAGCAGCTAGAAATAGTTGGCAAATTCTTCTCTACATTTGACAAGCGACGAGCACAGACTTCGAATCCACGTCCCACCGAGCTCATGGCTTTACCAGCGCAGTTCGCTATCAACTACGTCAGCCCATCATGTTGCATGCCCTTTGCCCCAGGTTCACGTGCTGGGCAATTTTACAATAAATACTGTGTCAGTACTTTCTGAACGAGAAGTCAGCTTTCATGTCGAACTTAATGCCTCGCGATCACCGCAATGGAAGTGTAAGAGTCAGCGTTCTTGCCCATTTCTACTGTTAATCCTCTGGAGTATTTATGCTTGTAGCTACGGTCTGCAGTGGCATTTTTCTCATGTTGGACTGGTAGTGCATGGTTCCGTCGCCCTGCTACTGAGTTGAGTGCGTGGCGCGACACTGTGAGGTGTGAATTTCGTTTGGAATGTTTTTAAATCTGTCCGCGGTTGTTGTAGCGTGAACTGCATGTTCGGTATGGTGGCGTTCGGCCTGTCGCAGAATTGAATGGATTGCTTTTTTCGGTTCACAGGTGAATTTCTCTCGGAGACTCCTGAGGGTTGTCGCTGGAGATATGGTGTTCGTGCTTTGTGCGATGCTTTCAGAGGGCCGCCCTGCAGAAAGGGTCCGAGCCATGTGGGATAAATCCCGGGGCAATGAAGTCGATCCTCTCGACTTGTAATGCTGTAATGTGTGGCTGCTGGTTTTCTAGTGACTGCCGCTCCATCGACGATGGATTGTATTTTCTATAGAGGGATTTTGTGTTAGCATTCTGACGGTGGAATTATGCACAGTCTACCTGTTCCGGCTGTTGGCTTGTCGAGACTCCTGTCTATTCCAGTGTTCACATAGGGCAGTGAAGAGCGTTTTGTGTGATATTCATTGGCACAGGAACGGAGCATAATGGGGACAACCCGTTGCCGTGAAGTTGGAACCGCGACTAATGACTAGTGATAGTTTCTATTGAATCTCAGACGACGACTACTCCATGAGTATTCATACATCTGGGAACAAGTATTCTGTAGCTTCTGAGACTTAACGATAATGCGGTTTAGTTTCACATATCTGTAATGGTCATGTCTGATTGAAAGTAAAGTATCACTAAATCAAATATTGATTTGTTTGCTTTACGAACAATCATTTCATTGATAGCTTTCAGTGACCATTTTGATCACGCTGTAAAACTATACATTGATCTCCGATCTTTTCGTGAAGCGAGACTTGCAGAGCTGTGCACGAATCACGCGGCTGATGACAAGGATCCAGGTGTGTGTGTGTGTGTGTGTGTATACAAGAACACACACACACACACACACACAACAAGTCCCGAAGTAGGGGCATGTTGTAGGCATAAATGCCCGGACTGATAAGGTGACCTTTCTCTCCCTCACTTAGCGGACGATGAACGCAGGCTTTAAACCTTCGTTCGATCTCGCTCATGAGATTATCGATATTGCTCCCTAGCGACTACTGTAACGCTCCCGCCACACACACACACACACACACACACACACACACACACACACACTCACACACACATACATACACACACATGGACGCTATACATCGTTTATCGTGAGGTTTTTTCCTAATTTGGCAGGCAGGGGTGGGCCGGGAAGGGGGGAGGAGTGTTACTTACGCTCATCGTTCTATAGTACACAGCTGCAGACCGTTTGCAAACAAACCGCCTGGCGTTAGTTACCATACATTGGTATGAGTTCCAGGCTTAACATAAACTGCCCAGGAATCACAAACAGCCAAACAATGCAAGAGTTGACTGTGGAATCTTTAAAGAATATGCAAATAACTTCTAAAGTTCTATAGTTGCCACCTATCGGAGGATTTAAAACACGGACAATGTCCGCCAGGGATCTCCTATCCGTTTTCTCTCAGCCACGAATAGATTAGCATCCAGATTCATTATTACTGGATTAGTTGGACAACATTAGGATTTTGTGAAAACAACTGGCCTAAAAATATCCGTAAGAACAGGATTATCGTTAAACAACAAAATCTGCCATTGAGGCAGAGAAATTAGACGAGGACAGCCACAATTATTTTGGACACGTTATGAGAAGAAATAAACTAGAGAACTTGGTGGCAACTGGCAAGATTGAGGGGAAAAGAACAAGGTGAAAGCAGAGAAGTAAATATCTGGATGGCTTGGCCCTGTGGCGTGATCGAGACAAGAATACGCCTTGTGATCATGTGAGATGGCGAAACACGACCGACTACGCTTATTGGCATGGCACATGATGATGATATTTCCCAGTGGGAGTCGCGGCAGCACAGTGGATTCCCCGCTTGCCTGCCGTTTCAGACGACATATCTTCGAATTCCCAACGAGACGAATTTGTAAAAAAAAAATCACTGATCTCGGCTACGAGGTCGCCCTAGTTTAAAATTGGTACCAGGAAATATCCTGGGAAATAAAAGTTGTCCAGTGTGAGACTGATCACGTCATGAATCGAATGCCGATGGGACTTTAACAATACATTCTGTTTTCTTTGCCCAAAGATGTAGAAAGAGTCCTTTACTTTAACTAACTGTCTTAGTGACCAAGTGCACTAACATCTTTGCCAGCGTCCTACATATTTCTCATGAACACCTTCTGTGAAGCAGTATACTGCGCACAGAAGATGTGCACTAACCTTTCTTTGGTCAGCCACAAGTCATGGTATCATTCTGTCTAGACAATTGCTAAAGTAATAGTTTCAAGCAAAAATGCGGCTGGCATCACATACCCAAAGCATAGATAAGTGTTCCTAACGTTTGCTTCAACAATGGAATGTGGCAATACTTGTCGGGTGCAGAATAGGTAAAGACGATCAGAGTTTACGAGATGAAAACAATGCAGATCTAGCGACCATATAGACTGTCTTGACAATTGCTGTCATAACTTTGATATGAAGATTAACATCGAAACGACAGAATGTATGAGCATTCGACGACCGACAGTGCAATATAACGTAAATATAAATGGAAAATCATTAAAATAAGTTAGATAGTACAGTGTGTTCTGGGCAGTGTGTTCACAAAGGTTGGACGACTTGACAGGGAATCAGAAACGAGAGTACAGACAACAAACAATATCGACTATCAAACAGCACTTATTCTAAAGCATCCAAATATCAATATGCAAACACAAATTAAGCTGACAGACGCTTAATCGCCTTAGTGTTGTATTACCAACATCAGATATGGACAATCCTAGAAACACACATGCACAAGTTTACATCATGTGAGATAAGGTGCAAAAGTTTACATCATGTGAGATGAGGTGCAAAAGTTTACATCATGTGAGATGAGGTCCAAAAGTTTACATCATGTGAGATGAGGTGCAAAAGTTTACATCATGTGAGATGAGGTGCAAAAGTTTACATCATGTGAGATGAGGTGCAAAAGTTTACATCATGTGAGATGAGGTGCAAAAGTTTACATCATGTGAGATGAGGTGCAAAAGAAACGGTATGGACAAACGTGAAAAGATAGAAAGAACAAACGAGAAACTAAGAACAAGTGTTGAGATAATACATGTTACTGACTTTGTAGAACACCAAAGAATTAAATGGTTCAGACATTTAGTTAGAATGGAACAAGATCAATGAGCAGCTAGAGCATTCTACATGAGAACACCGGGATATAAGACGAGAGGACGACCAAGAAATATTAGATGAACGAACGAACGAACAAATTTTATTTTCAACGGGTTAAGAATTAAGAACGCAGGCTCGTCTAACATTCTGCTCTTCTATCACTCTCTTCCATGGAGTAAAATAGACACTGAAAAAAAAATCAAATGTGACGTTAAAACAAGTAAAAAGACAAGCCAAACACTGGAAATTACACTTTCCTCCTCTCTCCAAAGCCTCACGGTAAAATAAGTAAGACATAAGAAGAGAGAAGAAGAACAGTTAAAGCAGCAATTAAAACATAATAGTTTAACTAAGCAAACGTTTGAAACAGAACAACTGGATATATTAACGACTTGGACAGGGTCAGTTAATGTAACATCACATTCTTCTATCTCAACAAGTCTAGTTGTAACAAAAGAATGCAGTGTTGGAGTGTACAAGTTTAATCGTCGGCTATCGTCTACCTCACAGGGTCAAGTCGTTTAATGTCAGTTGCTATTTGGCGCAAGATTTAAAATGAGACAATACGTACCCCAACGGTTTCTACAACTCGCCGTTGAAATGTACGTACTGCATCTCTGGGGTTTCACGTGCTCTGGTAAGCCATGTCAGTTTGCACAAAGACAACTTATAAAGACACAGAAATCTGTTACTGTACAGAGCTGGCATCAGACTGAACTCTGTACGGGGGTTTTGCCATAAACTGATTATGGGCTTTATAATTTTGTCTGGCTGTCTGTCCGTCCGTCCGTCCGTCTACCTACCTTTACCTAATTAATTACCTACCCATCTGCCTACCTGTCTACCTACCTACCTACCTACCTACCTACCTACCTACCTACCTACCTACCTGCCTGCCTGCCTATCTACCTACTTATCTAACTACCTACCAACCTACCTACCTAACTACCTACCTACCCGCCCGCCTGCCTGCCTGCCTGCCCGCCTGCCTGCCTGCTTGTCTGCCTGCCCGCCTACCTATCTACCTATCTACCTACCTACCTACCTACCTACCTACCTACCTACCTATCTATAACATTGTTGGATATTAAATACACCCGAGACAATCTGGTACGATACGCACTTAACGCTTTCATGCATTCGACATGTAGCTCTAGTTCCACTTTGTATGTTATGTTCCTTTAGTCTGCGCAACACTTTAAGCAAGTTGTTAGACTGGGCTATGTAATATTACCCGATCTGTTCAATTTGTACAGAGAACTAATAGTAAGATCCGTAGAAGACAATCTGCGTTGTGCTGATGGCATGCAATACATGATATTCTTGGCATCTGTAAAGAAGTAGTTTGCCATTGCTTTTCTTCCTAGCAGTGACCATACTGGACGATGACCATAGCCATTGCCTCCCCAAAAAAGGAGATCCTCGGCCTACCATCGTGAAGCTGGAGACCATAACCTACAACTATCTATCTATTTTTGGGCATGTTATGAGAAGAACTGACTTGGAGAACTTGGTGACAACTGGCAAGATCGAAGGGAAGAGACCAAGGGAAAGACCGAGAAGTAAATACCTAGATGGCCTGGCTACATGGCATGGTCAAGACAGGAACACGGAGCTGATCCATGACTCTGGTTATCGAGTGAGATAGAAAAACAATACCGCCCACGCTTATCGGCAAGGCACATGATGGATGGATGCATGCATGGATGGATGGATGGATAGGTGGATGGTTGGATGGATGGCTGGATGGATGGTTGGATGGATGGATGGATGGCCGGATGGATGGTTGGATGGATGGATGGATGCATGGATGCATGGATGGATGGATGGATGGTTGGATGGATGGCTGGA
>OY992878.1:82650308-82665308 GCA_963921405.1 Cepaea hortensis
CATGTGTGGAAGCGAATCATGGACAATTAGAAGACTAGTGAGGAATTATGTGGACGCTGTGGAGATGTGCTTTTATAGAATAATAATGAGAACACAGTGGATGGATAGAACAATGACAATATCTTGAAAGAAGTTAACTCACCAGGAAAGCTGGTTGCCCGCATTAGAAGAAGACAGTCCACATTATGTGTACATGTCATGAGAAGGGGAGCTGGAGTATATCGCAACAATGGGAAAATTGGAGGGGAAGAGAGCAGAGGGAGGCCAAGTGTAAAGATGCTGAACATTTTGACATCGTTGCATGGAGGAACATCAGTATCAGAAATAATTAGCAGCACACGAGACAGAGGGCAGTCGACAGACATGACCATCAATGCCACACAGCATGGACTGTAATAATATGAAGACAGCACATTTCTTCTCTCAGCACGCTGTATCATTACATAGATCGCCTGTTAAATGATCTAGGAAATGTGTGAGCTAAATTTTAAATAACGTCTGGCATATTTTCCATCATTTTGAAACAGTCTAAAAGGTACAAGGACACGTTCAAAACACAAAAGTATATTTGTTTATCATCAATAGCACCAAGTGCTTTGCCTGCTGGCGTGGGTGTTCATGCTTCTCCGCAAATTGAGATCTCCGACGGCATGAATCAATTCATGTGACTCCCTTCCGTGCCATGACACAAGACTGTCAAGAATTGTCTCTCACTGTCTTCCTCTATCAGTCTTTCCACAGATCTTTCCGGTTGTGACACTATGTTCCATCTGTCTTCTCATAATGTGGCCAACAGTGATGAATGCCCCTTTCTGATGTTTGTAATAAGCTGTCTTTGCGACTTAGCCTTCCTCAACTTCAAAGACAAAATAATTGTTTATAATTATTAACAATACGCACAAATTATTGCTTTCTTTTCAGATATTGCTGTTTATAGTTCAGTGGATTGTATGCTGTTCAGAAGTAACCACAAACATCCCGTGTCCTTCGCGATGTATTTGTGCAGCAAAGGAAGCAAAGTGCAGAGAACTAACTCGCTCCATCTCAGGACCATTTCCTGAAGGTGTCATCAACGTTACGATTACAAACTCAAACTTAACAAAACTTGATTCACAGATCTTTGCCAACAGCACGGAAAATATAATTATAGAAGATACACACATTGCAAATATTTTACCTTATACGTTTGCTAATTTTCATGACGTAAAAAGCATACAGTTTAAAAGGGTGTTCATTGGGAGCATCAAAACCAACTCTTTCTACAGTATAAATAGTCCTGCACAGATTCACTTTAGTGAGTCAAACATAAATAAATTTGAATTCTGTGCAATCTCACATATGCCACGACTCCAGCGGATAAGTATAGACCTGACACATGTGGAGGTTATTGATTCTCACGCTTTCTTCAACATTCGAGTTGGAGAGTTTATTATAATGGACACAGACATCGTTAGCCTGAATACATCTTCCTTTAGTTCTATATACCAAGTGCATAATTTCAGTTTCTTCATGGTCAACATTAATTCCATTAACGCTGGCGCCTTCAGCAATATTGAGAACATTCAGAACGTAAATATTAAAAATTGCACATTCGGAGACGTACACTGCAATGCCCTGATGGTGCTACGAGAAGCAACACCAGGCAACCATGCTACGTTTGTCATGTCCGATTCAAAACTAACCTGTAACTGTTTGATAGTTCCAATGCTTAAGTACATCTTGAGTCACAAGAACGCTGTAAGTGATAGCGTTCTTTGTGTAGATAGCCGAAAATCTCTACCGTTGAGAAGTTTCCAGGTTCCGAAGTCTTGTAGTCGTACTGATGATTCTTGTACACTCGTAGAACCCTTAAAGTCAACCAGCAGTAGTTATACAACCCACGCCGCGGAGACAGTTGCTACTACACCCAGTAAGAATGTGGCTGCTGCGTGTCTACATGCATCTAGAATAACACTTATGTTGTGTTTTATTTTATATAGTTTTCAAGTGTAGGATTTTATATGCTGTCAAAATATATTTTATTTACTAATAACTTGATATGGTTGGTGAAGATGCTAGGCTTGTAAAAATGAGAAAAGGTTAAAGACCACATGACGTGCCTCGAGGTGTATATGATATAAAGTGTTAGCATCATATTTTGATAGACCAATCAGCTGTCGATTGGTGATGTATTTATTCAATAATACGCTGGTCGCTTTTACTTTCCTGGTGCCTATTTTAAGGCTGGGCCAATCTGATTGTCCAGGTTAAATGTAAAAGTCGTCTCAATTGTTATTGGAACACGCTTGCTTGCTTTGTACATGTCGTACGCCACGATACCTAACTAAAGGTAAACCTCCAGGTAACAGTTGAGGACAAATGAAGTGTAGGATGACAGAATATTCTGGGCTGCTAGCATTAAAGAATGGACAAGATGCAATATTCTTACACTTCATCGCGTTTCTGAGGACATCGAACAGGGTAGAACTGATTGCTGATGCTTTCATCACATCCCTACTCCTACTTCCTGGATAACGGGATGAGATGTTTATGATGAGCTGTTGAAATGTAAGAAGCTGCTTCATTTTGAATGCTACTTGGACTGTTCATATTCTCTTTCTTATTTCTTCTTCCCTCCTGCCATTTTTTGTTATTAATTTTCATAGATAAGAAAAATTATTGAATTGTTCATGTGCATTTCCATACAGTCTTGATTGCAAACAATGAACAGGACCTGCAAAATTTAGTAGATGCGGTTGTTGCACACAGTGAACAACTAGGGTTAGAACTGAATATTAAGAAAACACAGATTATGGTCATCACTGGGAAGAAGGAAATACCACAATGTGATATACGAGTAAATGGGCATATTCTTAAGCAATTGAATCGATACAGTTATCTCGGCATAGTCATAACATCTTATGGGAGATGCCTTGAAGAGATTAGAACAAGAATTGCCATTGCGAAGGTAGCCTTTTGCAAGATGAAAACCATACTGAGCAATAAAAAGATATTAATTGAAACGAGAAAAAAATTGATCTTTATTGAATTGATCTTTATTTTCAAAGGGTAACAAATTGGGCGCGTAGGCCCGTCTTACATTCGGCCCTTCCAATCACTCATCTTTCGTTCATCAACAGTGTATGATGCATTCACATAGGGAAAAAAAAAACATTGTCAAATGAATGTTGTAAGCATAAGCAGAAAAAGAGTGTTGAAGTGCTACATAGAACCTATACTTTTGTATGGATGTGAAGCGTGGACAATAAGCGGTCAAGCTGAAAAACAGCTGATGGCTGTGGAAATGTGGTTTCTGAGGAAAATGCAAAGAGTACCATGGACAGACAGAAAAATCAATGAACAAGTCCTTCAAGAAACAAATGAAGATCGTAAACTAATTAGAGACCTTATACGTAGGCAGTCAAAATTGTTTGGGGCATGTTATGAGAAGAAATGAATCGGAGAACTTGGTGACAACTGGCAAGATCGAAGGGAAGAGACCAAGGGGAACACCGAGAAGTAAATACCTGGATGGCTTGGCCATGTGGCATGGTCGAGACAGGAACACAGAGCTGATCCACGTCTCTGGTGATCGAGTGAGATGGCAGAATATGACCACCCACGCTTTTCGGCAAGGCACATGATGGATGGATGGATGGATTTCCATTCATTGCGTTATAAATATATATTATCTTCTTTGCTTTCTCCCTTTATCTACAACTGGGACATATAATCCCTCAACAAACTCACCCCAAGCCGCCCTATCCTTAGCTATCCCAGGTAGCTTTGTCCATGTTATCCCATATTATTCAGTTATTTCTCTTCTCCGTGTCTTCTTTAGTCTTTCTCTACTATTTTGCCATATGGATTCCAAACAAAGACTTTTCTAGTTATACTATTCGTAGGTTTTCTCAATGTATGTCCTATTCTTCGTTACCGTCCTTTCTTGATTCACTGGTATTTTTTTTTTTTTTTTTAAGTTCTGTCTATAAGCTTTACATTGGTGATTCTGTCATACAATTTTTGTCCTTCTATTTTGCACAAGCAACAAATAATAAATATTTGTAGTGTATTAGTAATTGTTTTAGTCATTGGCCAGGTTTCTGATCCATACACTAGTACTGATTTGACGTTAGAATTGAACATTCTAAGTTTGGTGCGAAGCTTAATATCTGATGACATCCACACATTTCCTAGTGTTATAAAAGCTTCTCTCCCTTTTTTATTTTTAAAAATACACCATTCAGCATTACGTTATTTCATAAAGGATCTGGCTATATATTCAAATGTATTTTGTCTTGTTAAAATATCTTTGATTTCATATCTTATTTCTATGTGATGTTTACTTCTGTGTTTACGTGCATTTGTGATTCTGTAGATCTGTAAAGTAGATGTGATGTTGCAGACCTGCATGATGATTTAAGTCTGTGATGATGTAGACACACGATTCTGCTGGTTTTTATTGTGAAAATCCGTAATTCTGGCAGTTTGTAATATCGCATGAATGTGATGATGCGGCATAGATATGTACAGAAAAATAGGTTCATCTTAAACATCGTATTTGTTGTGACATCAGTTTATTGTTAAAATTGCAAGCACCAAACAACAACAACAAACAATAACAACAAACCGAACTAACGTGGATTTAATCCCTGAGCCTTGTTACAAATCTTTGAGAACAAAATTTTAAGACGCATCTTTGGACCAATTAGGGATACACAAAGTGGAGAGTGGAAAAGAAGAAGTAACAAAGACATTTATGATCTGTTTAAGTCCCCGCTAATCACTGGTATCGTGAAGGCTAATAGACTACAATGGCTGGGGCATATAGAAAGAATGGAAGATAATAGGGAAACAAAACTCGCTTACACTCAGGAAATAAATGACCGTAGACCCCGAGGTAGACCAAGAAGGCGGTGGAGAGATAATACATGTACAGACCTACAAGCACTTGGAATCAACAACTGGCAAGAGAAGGTCCACCAGAGAGACGAATGGAGACGGATTGTATCTGCAGCAAAGAACCTCAATGGCTCGGAACGCTGAAGAGGAGGAGGAGGAGAAATACTTGTAGCTTTTTCATAAGGAAGGTTCAACAGGAGAGCTACATGAAATGATAGATACTGTGGTTGTAGAAATTTAAAATATAGACCTTAGCTTGGATAATAAAAAGACAGACGTTATGGTGATATCCAAGAAACAGATTGTGCCTAACTGTGCAATTAAAGCAAATAACATTATTTTGGGGCAGAAATTCAAGTATCTAGGTACATGAATAACATCAGATGGAAGATGCATCACTGAGATAAAGAGCAGAATAGGACAAGCAAAAACTGCTTTCTATCAAATGAAGAACATTGTGTGCAATAAATCACTGTCCTGGAAAGTCAGAAAAAGAGTTCTTGCATGTTACATAGAACCAATTTTAACATACGGGTGCAAATGCTGGACAATTAGTCAACAGGCAAACAAATCACTGGAAGCCCTCGAGATGTGGTGTTATAGAAGAATGCTGAAAATTAATTGGATAGTAAAATGAGAAATCTGGAAATCTAGAGGGAAGCTAAGTCGCAAAGACAATTTATCACAAACATCAGAAAGAGGCAGTCATCGTTCTTTGGTCACGTTTTGAGAAAACAAAAACTGGAACATGTCGTGACAACTGGAAAGAGAGATAGAGGAAGACAGCGTGAGAAGATTCTTGACAGTTTTATGTCATGGCAAGTAAGGGAGCCAACACACAAATTAATTCACGCCGTCTGAGATCGCAATTTGTGGAGAGGCATTATCGCTCACGTCAGCCAACAATGCACTGGATGATGGTGAGGATGAGGTTCAACAAAACACCTCTTCAACCGTTCATGATATTTCACAGTAATCGCCGCTCCCCGACAGCTGCGGGCAGCAAGAGGACAATGTTTCCATGAACAGGGATTGAACCTCATCTTCTATGTTAGTGCACTTAGTTAGTTAGTTAGTTAGTTAGTTAGTTAGTTAGTTAGTTAGTTAGTTGGTTAGTTAGTTAGTTAGTTAGTGCACTTAGTTAGTTAGTTAGTTAGTGCACTTAGTTAGTTAGTTAGTTAGTTAGTGCACTTAGTTAGTTAGTTAGTTAGTTAGTTAGTTAGTTAGTTAGTTAGTGCACTTAGTTAGTTAGTTAGTTAGTGCACTTAGTTAGTTAGTTAGTTAGTTAGTGCACTTAGTTAGTTAGTTAGTTAGTGCACTTAGTTAGTTAGTTAGTTAGTGCACTTAGTTAGTTAGTTAGTTAGTTAGTGCACTTAGTTAGTTAGTTAGTTAGTTAGTTAGTGCACTTAGTTAGTTAGTTAGTTAGTTAGTGCACTTAGTTAGTTAGTTAGTTAGTTAGTTAGTGCACTTAGTTAGTTAGTTAGTTAGTTAGTTAGTTAGTGCACTTAGTTAGTTAGTTAGTTAGTGCACTTAGTTAGTTAGTTAGTTAGTTAGTGCACTTAGTTAGTTAGTTAGTTAGTGCACTTAGTTAGTTAGTTAGTTAGTGCACTTAGTTAGTTAGTTAGTTAGTGCACTTAGTTAGTTAGTTAGTTAGTGCACTTAGTTAGTTAGTTAGTGCACTTAGTTAGTTAGTTAGTTAGTTAGTTAGTTGGTGCACTTAGTTAGTTAGTTAGTTAGTTAGTGCACTTAGTTAGTTAGTTAGTTAGTTAGTGCACTTAGTTAGTTAGTTAGATAGTTAGTTAGTTAATTAGTTAGTGCACTTAGTTAGTTAGTTAGTTAGTTAGTCAGTTAGTGCACTTAGTTAGTTAGTTAGTTAGTTAGTGCACTTAGTTAGTTAGTTAGTTAGTGCACTTAGTTAGTTAGTTAGTTAGTTAGTGCACTTAGTTAGTTAGTTAGTTAGTTAGTGCACTTAGTTAGTTAGTTAGTTAGTTAGTTAGTTAGTTAGTGCACTTAGTTAGTTAGTTAGTTAGTTAGTTAGTGCACTTAGTTAGTTAGTTAGTTAGTTAGTGCACTTAGTTAGTTAGTTAGTTAGTGCACTTAGTTAGTTAGTTAGTTAGTTAGTTAGTGCACTTAGTTAGTTAGTTAGTTAGTGCACTTAGTTAGTTAGTTAGTTAGTGCACTTAGTTAGTTAGTTAGTTAGTTAGTTAGTGCACTTATTTAGTTAGTTAGTTAGTGCACTTAGTTAGTTAGTTAGTTAGTTAGTGCACTTAGTTAGTTAGTTAGTTAGTTAGTTAGTGCACTTAGTTAGTTAGTTAGTTAGTTAGTTAGTGCACTTAGTTAGTTAGTTAGTTAGTTAGTGCACTTAGTTAGTTAGTTAGTTAGTTAGTTAGTTAGTGCACTTAGTTAGTTAATTAGTTAGTGCACTTAGTTAGTTAGTTAGTTAGTTAGTGCACTTAGTTAGTTAGTTAGTTAGTGCACTTAGTTAGTTAGTTAGTTAGTTAGTGCACTTAGTTAGTTAGTTAGTTAGTGCACTTAGTTAGTTAGTTAGTTAGTTAGTGCACTTAGTTAGTTAGTTAGTTAGTGCACTTAGTTAGTTAGTTAGTTAGTGCACTTAGTTAGTTAGTTAGTGCACTTAGTTAGTTAGTTAGTTAGTTAGTTGGTGCACTTAGTTAGTTAGTTAGTTAGTTAGTGCACTTAGTTAGTTAGTTAGTTAGTTAGTGCACTTAGTTAGTTAGTTAGATAGTTAGTTAGTTAATTAGTTAGTGCACTTAGTTAGTTAGTTAGTTAGTTAGTCAGTTAGTGCACTTAGTTAGTTAGTTAGTTAGTGCACTTAGTTAGTTAGTTAGTTAGTTAGTGCACTTAGTTAGTTAGTTAGTTAGTTAGTGCACTTAGTTAGTTAGTTAGTTAGTTAGTTAGTTAGTGCACTTAGTTAGTTAGTTAGTTAGTTAGTTAGTTAGTTAGTTAGTGCACTTAGTTAGTTAGTTAGTTAGTTAGTTAGTTAGTTAGTGCACTTAGTTAGTTAGTTAGTTAGTTAGTTAGATAGTTAGTTAATTAGTTAGTTAGATAGTTAGTTAATTAGTTAGTTAGTTAGTTAGTTAGTTAGATAGTTAGTTAGTTAGTTAGTTAGTTAGTTAGATAGTTAGTTAGTTAGTTAGTTAGTTAGTTAGTTAGATAGTTAGTTAGTTAGTTAGTTAGTTAGTTAGTTAGTCGTGGTTCCAACTTCACGGTAACGTGTCGTCCCCATAATGCTCCGTTCCTGTGCCAGTGAATATCACACAAAGTGCTTCTCCAATGTGAAAAGTGGAAAAGACAGGAGTCTCTGCAAGCCAACAGCCCGTTCAGGTACACTGTGCATAATGCCGCCCTCAGAATGCCAACACAAAATTCCTCCACGAAAAATACAGTTCATCGTCGTTGGAATCGGCAGTGGCCATAAAGACTCCATTGACCCGGATTGTATCCCATATGGTTCGGTCTCTTTCCATAGAGCGACCCTCCGAAAGCGCCGCACAAAACACGAACTCCATAGCTCCAGCGACGTCTCCTTGGAGTCTCCTGAAAAATGCACTCGTGAACCGAAAAGGCAAACCAGGCAATTCAGCAACGGCCGGCCGCCATTGTTCCGAACATGCAGTTCACGCTACAAACAACCGCGGACAGATGTAAAAGCATTCCACACGAAATTCACAGCTAACAGTGTCGCCCCACGCACTCACTCAGTAGCAGGGAGACGGAACCATGCACTGCCAGTCCAACATGAGGAAAATGCTGAATGCAAACCGTAGCCACAAGTGTAAATACTCCAGAGGCCTTAACGGTTTAAATGCCTCTTCGCCACATTGGGAACCGGAAGTGCACTAGGATTACGCTACCTGGAATGCGATGAGGTCTCGATCCAGAGTTGGGTAAGAACATTATGTACGCTACTACAGCTTAGGGGTTGAGACTGGGCGAGCAAAGTATGCCTTTAATTGTTCACGAATAACAGCAGAACCACAAGTTGAACAAATGTTGAATTTCTTTTGCAGAACGTTGCAAGCAACCACAACTTCAGGGTAATTTACCAGGTAATTTACGTTCAGTAGTATGCCATTAATTTCTGAACGAGAAATCAATGTTTAAGCCAGCTAACCGGCATGGGTTGAACCCATAACCCCCCGCCCCCTCCCCGCCCCCTCCCCATCCCACCTCTCTCTCTCTCTCTCTCTCTCTCTCTCTCTCTCTCTCTCTCTCTCTCTCTCTCTCTCTCTCTCTATTCCCTGTAAGCGCACGCAAGTTTAAACATTTTTGTGTGTGCATATCCTTTACAGGACATCGCTGTCAACACCAGCATCTTTCAGCTGTATGTTGATTTCTTGACAAGATTACGCTCAGTAGTTTGCCATTGCTTTCTGAGCGGCCGGCTCACATACCCCGTAAGTTACCGATGCGATTCGAACCACTGCTTATTCTAACCGTCATCACGTTACCGACGAGAGTATGCGAGATTACGGAGAAAAGTCATAACCTCTAAGCCACGAAGCCGGCATAGTTTAAACATTAAGCGCATTAAATCCCGCGACCATGATAATGGGAATTCGTCCCGGATTTGAACCAGAAACCTCCAGCAGTTTGACTTTTACGTTAGGTCAATCATGTTGACAGTCTTGTGACATAACGGCTTTGCCTTAATCTGACGCTATACGCTCGCCTGTCTGCTCGTTGGTAATGGGTTCGATCCCCATCTAGGTGGATTCGGATATTCAAAATTGAACTCTGCTACCAGGAGGTTGGCAAGCACAAATGGCTACCCAGAAATGACCTGAAGGTTATGACTGCCGGTGTGGTACTAGCCACATCACCTACCAGGTGCTGATTGGTCTATAAAATATGGGTCAAACACATATTCCGTACGCACTTTAAGATGTATCAAATGATCCTTTACTTTATTATGTAATTTGACAAATAACACAATTTCGTCAGCAGTTCATACGCATTCTATTCAATGCACAACAAAATATCCTCACGCATAAAATAGTTTAAATATATTCCACTTCTACTCTACAATAATACAGCCAGACGGTCACACTCGTGCGGTCGATATACATTTTCAGGTGGGATCTCACCATATCGAAGCGACTTCTCCAACGTCTGGTCCTCAAATGATCTAGTGCCCACATCTTGGGGAGCTCAACATGATAACACCCTTTGGTTAGCATGCTATTCATGAACAAAGTTACTGTATTCTCCCGATCTTAATCCCGTAGGCTGACATTGACGTATATCACGAGGTTCACATATGTTATCAGTAAACGATGCTCCACACACTTGATTCACATTATCGTGGGATGATTGAGCTTTAAAAAATCATCTGCAAGGAAATCCATCTACGTGAAGGACACACTAAATGCCAAACTACCACTACCTTGTGGTAATTCGTGTAAGAACAAAGGCTAGGACAATAAAGCCAGACAGTAAATGTGGGCAGGCAGAGCCCACAAGCTCTGGATGGCAATCTGCCTATGGAGGAGAAGTCCAAAAAAGAAACCTGAACCGTCGAAATAGGAAGATGTTGGCCCAAGTGGCATGAGACTAGAAAGCGAACATCTAGGCACTAAAATTGATGCTATGCACCACGCATAGCAATTGTTGATCGCAGAAGAAGAAGAAAAATAAGAATTCCCTTATCGCAACCTCGTAGGCTGACATCTACGTACATCCTGTGGCTCAGCTGTTATCAGTGAACGATACAACACACACACACACTTGATTTCCCCAATCTCACCCTGTAAGGCTGCCATTCACGCACTTTATAATCCATGTAAACCTGGATCGTGACACACATGCAGTCGTGTTGACGTTAAAGCTAATGACCCTTTTCATACGCCTTGAGGGGTAAGGGGTAAATGGTGCTAGCGACATGTTTTTTATAAACCAGTCAGTCCCCGCGGGGTGATGTTATGTTAAACAAGAGCTCGCTCGCTTTGAACTCAAGTGTTGTCCATACACACTACTTCTAGTAGTACTGGACTGAATTTTGCGTGTGGATTAGCTTTACCTATTAACAGTGTCCCTCACCATCACGCGAACCCACTCCGACTTCAGAGGTACTTGTAATTTACGTCCCCAAGTCAAGAACGATAGGTCAACAGTTTAGTCTAACTGTCCGGTGTAGGGATTGAACCTCTTACCTCGGCCTCAGCACACCGGATGTTTAAGAACACGCGTTCTTATCCATTCGGCCATGCTGGTCTACACAAAAGGGTTTAAAGTGCGAGAGGATCGACTTCATCTTATCCCATATGGCTCGGTTTCCCTCCACAGTGCGGCCTGATGAAAGTGTCGCACAAAGCACGAAGCTCTTGCGACAACCCCCAGGAGTCTCCGAGAATATTTTACTCATGAACCGAATGCAGGAAACTTGAATTGAACCCACACCTCTCGAAACAAGAAGCAGGCGGCTTAACCAAGTCTCCAAGGAGTGGTATTATGTGATGATATGGACCAATCAGCACTCGGTGGGTCAAAAACTGTCATTAACTGCCAATATAGTACCTTGCGGTGTATGGCATGGTTCTTCACCCTAAGGAATTAAGGCCGCCTGGTTAGTGCAGTCGCCGCGAACTGTGCAGGTTAGAGTGTTCTGTTCGCCCCCGACAAAAAGAAAAACTCCACACCTTACCGAGGTTTCGAGCTCGGGTCTCCAAAAGAAGAATCCGACATTCTAGCCACACGACCAGCCGCTCCTCGCACTCGGTGTGTGATATGGTATACATCAAGCCCGTCCGTCTTTACCTCCCAAGACAATCCCTGATTCCCGTTTCAGTTTTGGTCGACTTGGGAACCCAGACAAAGTCTTGAATAATCAGCATCGATTCAAATTCGAAACACAAATAAGTAACTGCGTGAAATGAGGATAGATCTGTTTCCTGTATCTTCAACACATCCAGGTGCCCATTTGACTGATATGAAGATAACGCGGTTATACTTGTAACTTCTGCGTCCTCTTAATTATCTTATATGTTAATGAAGTTTGCTGTCTTCCATGGCTTCTCTTGCTTTGCATGTCCCCACGCAAGGCTGTCTCTATCCACCATTTCCGTTGATACGCCAAATACGTTTTGCCTTTTCCTATATATTTTGATGGGTGATCTAGTCACACCTGCAGGTCGGACTTCCTCAGCACACGTTGTCTTCTCTGTTCACGATATTCATCCTTGATTGTTAAACAACATGTTCTATCATGTTGGCAAACTATAGTAACACTCAGTCGAAAAGTTCAGCACGACTGAATGGATAACAGCTCTCGTTCTTAAACATCCGTTGTGCTGATGTTGAGGTAGTATGTTCAATCCCTACAACAGTCAGTTGGACTAAAATGTTGACGTCTCGTCCCTTGAACGGGGGACGTAAATTACAAGTACCTCTGAAATCGGAGTAAGATTGCCTGCTGGCGAGGGACGCTAGTAATAGGGAAAGCTAATCCACACGTAAAAATCAGCCCAGGGCACTAGAAGTTATATCACGTGCACGGACTACGCTTAAGATCAAAGTGTATGAGTGCCAAAAAAAAAAAAAAAAAACACTGTTGATACAGGATAAACAATGTGAACGATATGTTTCTCTTCATCTGAACTTTCATATTCAGCGTTTAAAGGCTTGTAAATAAGCTCTCTCTTACTTGTCGGTTTATCTTCTACCCTAGGGGTATCGGTCAAAGTGTTTTTTTTTTCTTTTTCGGGAAGCCCTTTCAACGTCTTTCTATACATCACGTTTCCTGTCTAGTTCACGACTCTTAGTTGTTTGCTTGATGGTGTCACTTCTGCTAACTCCGGGAAGTCTTAGGGGGCATGCTTCTTGACTTGCAGTCTCAACCTGGTTTCGGTTGTTTACCATTTTATAAGGAAGCGTAGTGGTTAGAAGATTGCATGCTGACCCGCTTATCAAGGGTTCGAAACCGCATTCAGGCGATTTTTAAAGCTGATCTGGGATGTTAGGTCGACTCAGCTAAACCTGCTAAAACCATCATCATCATCATCATCATCATCATCATCATCATCATCATCATCATCATCATCATCATCATCATCATCATCATCATCATCATCATCATCATCATCATCATCATCACCACCAAGAGCCATGCCAGATGACGTAGGCGTTCATGACTCTCAAAAGATCTTAGTCTTTGGTTTTCTGGATTAACTCTGCTGATGACATTCCTCCATGCCACCATCTCAATCCATCCAGCATCACTTCTCTTGGTCTGCCTCTGCATCTCCCCCCTCCCCCCTCGATCTTTCTAGTTGTCACAATGTTCTCCAATGCCTATCTCTTTGCATCACATGACCAAAGAAATATGTTTGGTTCGTTCTTATTATTGTATATAATGTTCTAGTTTCATTAGCCTCTTTCAGGCAATCGTTGTTAGTTACTTTAGGAGTCGAAGGAATTCGCAACATTCGTCTCAGGAACCACACATCTATTGCTTCCAAGTTCTTTCTAATTTGTTTATTTACATTCCAAGATTCACTGACATACATCAAAACATGTTCTATACGCACTTAAGCAATCTCTTTCTTACATTAAATGATAGCGACCTTTTGCATAAGACACTCTTCATTTTCTTAATTGTAGCATTTGCTTGCCCCATTCTGCTCTTAATCTCCGTTGTGCTTCTTCGATTTGATGTTAAAATAAAATAGGTACCAATAAATATCACGGGATATAAAGGCTGCCAACTTGAGACTGACCACATCCCCACAGAGCGCCGATTGGTCTATAATAATGTGAGTCTTCCGCCATATGTCCAAATGACGTCAGACGTGTAAAAGGGTTCGTGTAGGAGGTGTACGTGTGGGAGGTGTACGTGTGGGAGGTGTACGTGTAAAAGGGTACGTGTAGGAGGTGTACGTGTAGGAGGTGTACGTGTGGGAGGTGTACGTGTAAAAGGGTTCGTGTAGGAGGTGTACGTGTAGGAGGTGTACGTGTGGGAGGTGTACGTGTAGGAGGTGTACGTGTAGGAGGTGTACGTGTGGGAGGTGTACGTGTAGGAGGTGTACGTGTAGGAGGTGTACGTGTAGGAGGTGTACGTGTGGGAGGTGTACGTGTGGGAGGTGTACGTGTAAAAGGGTTCGTGTAGGAGGTGTACGTGTAGGAGGTGTACGTGTAAAAGGGTACGTGTAGGAGGTGTACGTGTAGGAGGTGTACGTGTGGGAGGTGTACGTGTAGGAGGTGTACGTGTGGGAGGTGTACGTGTAGGAGGTGTACGTGTGGGAGGTGTACGTGTAGGAGGTGTACGTGTAGGAGGTGTACGTGTAGGAGGTGTACGTGTGGGAGGTGTACGTGTAGGAGGTGTACGTGTGGGAGGTGTACGTGTAGGAGGTGTACGTGTGGGAGGTGTACGTGTAGGAGGTGTACGTGTGGGAGGTGTACGTGTAGGAGGTGTACGTGTAGGAGGTGTACGTGTGGGAGGTGTACGTGTGGGAGGTGTACGTGTAAAAGGGTTCGTGTAGGAGGTGTACGTGTAGGAGGTGTACGTGTAGGAGGTGTACGTGTAGGAGGTGTACGTGTGGGAGGTGTACGTGTAGGAGGTGTACGTGTGGGAGGTGTACGTGTAGGAGGTGTACGTGTGGGAGGTGTACGTGTAAAAGGGAACGTGTGCTTACTTTCTTATCGTTGTATAGACGTGGGCACGATCGTCTCAAATGGAAATGTTCTATAAAGGTTTATGTGTTGGACCTCTAACCACTGATCGTCAGCATTGTCTTTTTTTGCCATTTTTATGACTTAACTGTAGATCAACACTGGGGACCTTAAATATTGGCAGGAAAATTACACTGCAAGGTGGACATCTCATAACGGCCACAGATAGATAGACAGAGACAGACGGGTAGCTAGATAGGTAGGTAGGTACATATGTGGATGGATAGATGGATAGAAGGATGGACAAGCAAACAGATAGACAGATAGACAGACATTTCGACAGATAGATGGACAGATGGACACACACACACTCACACACACACACACACACACACACACACACACACACACACACACACACACACACACACAAGGACGTTGAGAAACAGAGAGAGCGAGAAAAGAAAGAAACATTTTTAGTAACATACTGAATGA
>OY992878.1:82667808-82795308 GCA_963921405.1 Cepaea hortensis
GCATGAGCTACGGAGTTCGTGATTTGTGCGACGCTTTCGGCAGTTCGCTGCGGAAAGAGACTGGGCCACATGGGATAAAACCCGGTGCAATGAAGTCGACCCTGTAGACTTTTAAGCGACTTCTTTTTATATGCCTATGCCTGTCTGTACCGACAAATGTCACTTTACCGCTTTGATAAACTATTTCATCTTTCTCGCAGCATTGTGTTTCCCACGCATTCGTTGCACCTTTAGTTGAACTGGCAGCTGTTGTAACATAAAACCACATTGATTACGGGATGTGATAAAACTGGCCTACGTGATTTTCACATGTAATACACTGTTTCAGTGCCTACTACAGGATGCACAATTGATGGCTTCCAGGCAATTTGATCAGACTGATACGACTAAGTCCAACTATTAGTTAGTTGCATATCCTTTACTGGACGTCGCAGTCAACACCAGCATTTGTTGCTGTTGTTGATCTCGTGGCAAGTTTACGTTCAGTAGTTTGCCATTGCTTTCTGAACGACCGGCGCCCATACCATTTCGCAAAAAACAACGCAATGCGGTCTGCTACCAAATCGCCCGCAGCTGTGCTTCGAAGGTGGGTATACGGAATTACGAACTGTGTCTGTAACACCTTCGCCACGGAAGTCCAACTGTTACACGCAGCAATTTTACAACCTATGGACATATAAAGTATTTGTTAGTAAAAAAGACAAGTATGATTCTATAGATTGTGTTAGTTGCGTATCCCTTACAGGACGTAGCATTCAACTGCAGCATTTTGTGGCAGTTTGTGATTCCTCAGCAAGTTCATACTAGTGTATGGAAATCAACGCAAGGCGTTTGCTTCCAAACCGCAGCTGTGTTTCGAATGCGGTATGCGGGATTACAAATATATAATCTGTCCACTAATAATTTGTATTATTCTAAACAGGTGCGTTCACAAATAATAGAGGAAAAAAAATAAAATAAAATAATACGTGTTTTAAAATGGTCTAGATACATGCGTTCATAATCATCCTCGAATAGCGTATATTGTTCAAAATAATGACATCATAACAGTCTTTCGAAATGTCTACCTGTTTTGTTTCTGTCTCTGTTGTTGTCATACCTAACGCATCTACGAAATATTGAATACGTATACGTTGTATTCATAATGCATTTATGCTTCGGGAGTACACTTCCCTCATTAATTTATCTTTATAAAACAATCATGTCTTTTTACTTGCCAGAAATTTATCATTTCCCTCAATTTACTTGCCTTAATAACCAATCTTCTATAATAGTGAGTTCATACTGAATAATCTGTGGTTCTCGTTTCCGTCTAATGAACTGCGTTTGCACTCTCATCTAACATTTGTATTCAAACGTGATTTAATCTGATTTGTAGCATATCTACGATTGGCACCCATATGCTGCCAAATGATATTATGCATGCTCTTAGTCTCAGAGTTTTGTCGTTTCCCAGCAACCCATTCCCAAGACCAAAATATGTTTTCAGGTTTGTCTACTCATTACCATGTTTCACACCCAGACACATGTACATATTCTATGTAACACTTCAACACTAAAAAAAAAGCAAATATGTTAGACAAATTATTAAAAATGTTGGTCAAATACAAAGAAAAAAATCTCGTCCAAACTTATAAAAATTAGGAAAATTTGTTTGTCAAATTGAAACATATTGGCCAAGTACAGAAATATATCGTCCAAAAATATAAAAAATAGGAAAATGTGTTAGCCAAATGGGAAAGTTATCGACCAAGTAGGGAAATTTGTTAGCCAAATTTGAAAAATATTTGCCAAGTAAAGAAATATCGCGTCCAAAAATATAAAAAAATAGGAAAATGTGTTAGCCAAATGGGAAAGATATCGACCAAGTAGGGAAATTTGTTACCCAAATGGGAAAAAGTTTGACCAAAATAGGAAACATCGCATCCAAATTTATGAAAGGTAGTAAAATTTGTTAACCAAATGGGAAATTTTTTGGCCATAATAGGAAATATCTCGTCCAAACTTATAAAAAGTAGGAAAATTTGTTAATCAAAATGAAATAATGTTGACCATAATAGGAAACAGCTCAACCAAACTTATAAAAAGAAGGAAAAAGATTGACCAAGTAATGAAATATCTCGTCGGAACTTATGAAAAGTAGGACGATTTGTTAACCAATGGTGAAAAATATTTGCCAAGTAAAGAAATATCTCGGCCAAACGTATAAAAAGTAGGAAATTTTGTAAAGCAAATGTGAACACATATCGGTCAAAGAGAGAAATGTTTCAACTAAACTTATAAATAGATCAGTCAAACTTATAAAAAAAATAAGAAAATTTATTAACCAAAAGAGAAAAATGTCGACCAAATACAGAAAGATCTCATCCAATCTTATGAAAAGTAGGAAACATTATTAACCAAAGGGGAACAATATTGGTCAAGTAAAAACATATTTCAACCAAACTTGCAAACATCTCAACAAAACTTATAAAATGTAGGAAAATGTTTTAATCAAACGGGAGAAATGTTGGCCAAATACAGAAATATCACATCCACACTTATGAAAAGTAGGAAACTTTGTTAACCAAATGTGAAAAATATTCACCAAATAACGAAGTATCTCGCCCAAACGTGTGGAAACTATGAACATTTATTAAATAAAGGGGGAAATCTAGGTCAAGTAGGAAAATGTTTTAACCAAATGAGAAAAAAATATGGTACACGTAACAAATTATCTCAGCCACACTTATGAAAACTAGGAAAATTTGTTAGCGAAAGAGGAAATATATTGCACAAGTAGGAAATATTCTTAGCCAAATGGGAAAAATATTAACCATGTAACGAAATATCTCGTCCAAACTTATGAAAAATTGGTAAATTTTTTAACCAAATGGATAAATATTGACCACGTAAAGAAATAGCTCGTCCAAAATTATGAAAAGTGGGTAAATTTGTCAACCAACTGTGAACAATATTGAACAGTAACAAAATATCTAGGCCAAACTTATGAAAAGTAGTAAAATCTGTTAGCCAAATGCGAAAAAGTTTGACCACGTAACAAAATATCAAGCCTAAACTTATGAGAGAAAAAAAAGGATTTGTTTCTAGCCAAATGGGAACAATATTGGCCAAGTAAAGAAATAACGCAAACAAACTTATAAAAAGTAGGAACATATTATAACCCAATATGAAAAATCTTGACCAAATAGGAAAATTTGTTAGCCAAATTGAACAAATATTGACAAAGTAACGAAATACATCGTTCAAACTTATGAAAAGTAGGAAACTTTAACTAAATGTGAAAAAATATCGATCAAAGAGAGACATATTTCAACTAACCTTATAAAAAGTTGGAAAATTTGTTAGCAAAATGGGAAAAAGTTCAACCAAATACAGAAATAGCTCAACCAAACTTATAAACAGGAGGATAAAATGTTGGCCAAAAACAGAAATATCTCTATCAAACGTATAACAAGTAGGAAAATTTGTTAGCCGAAGGGGAAAATATTGGTCAAACTAAGAAATATGTCGACCAAAGTAGGAAAATGCGTTAAAGTAATAAGGATATTGATCACATAGAGAATTATGTCAACCAAATTTATAAATATCTCCTATCTCCACCAAACATATGAAATGTAGGAAACTTTGTTAACCAAGTGTGAAAATGTATCGCCTAAGGGAGAAATATATCACCCACACTTATTAAAAGTAGAAAAATCTGTTAGCCAAATAGGAAAAATGTCGGTCAAATACAGAAATATCTCAACCAAACTTATAAAAAGTATGCAAATTTGTTAACCAAGTAAGAAAAAATATTGACCAAGTAACGAAATACATCGGCCACATTTATGAAAAGTCGGAAACTTTGTCAATCAAATGTAAAAAAAAAATATCGACCAAAGAGAGCAATATTTCAACTAAACTTATAACAAGTAGGAAAATGTGTCTGCCAAATGGTAAAAAGTTTGATCAAATACAGAAATATCTCAACCAAACTTATAAGAGGGTGGGAAAATTGTTGGCCAAATACAGAAATATCTTGATCAAACTTATATAAAGTAGGAACATTTGTTAGCCGAAGTGGAATAACACTGGTCAAACTAAGAAACATGTCGACCAAAGTAGGACAATGCGTTAACCACAGTAATAAAAATATTGACCAAATACAGAAATATGTCAACCAAACTTATAAATATCTCTGCCAAACTTATGAAAAGTAGAAAACTTTGTTAACAAAGTGTGAAAATGTATCGGCCAAGGAGAGAAATATCTCACCTAAACTTATTAAAAGTAGGAAAATCTGTTAGCTAAATGGGAAAAATGTCGGTCAAATACAGAAATATCACAACCAAACTTATAAACAGGAGGGAAATATGTTGGCCAAATACAAAAATATCTCGATAAAACTTACAAAAAGTAGGAAACATTTTTACCCGAAGGGGACAAATATAGGTCAAACTAAGAAACATATCGACCGAAGTAGGAAAATACGTTAACCAAAGTAATAAAAAATATTGGCCAAATACAGAATTATGTCAACCAAATTTATAAATATCTCCGCTAAACTTATGAAAGTTCCATTTCTTTATTGTTTCCAAACTGAATGTTTCATGTAGAAATTTAATTGTTACTTCTTAACTTTAACACTAAACGCTAACACTAACATTCTCTTTGATTACAATACAACTGGTTTTCTGCTGACTGGGCAAATTATCAAAACTACTAGAGAAAATCGCCTGTCCCCTATGCAAACAACAGATGTCTTTAAGAAAATTAAAAGTATCTTATGCAATAAGTCCCTATCGTTGAATGGGGGAAAAATTCAACAATATAACTTCACAAGAAGTAACAATTAAATTTTCCTACTTTTTTATAAGTTTGGACGAGATTTTTCTGTATTTGACCAACATTTTTAATAATTTGTCTAACATAAATGCTTATTTGAATGTTGAAGTGTTACATAGAACCTGTACATGTGTCTGGGTGTGAAACGTGGCAATGAGTAGATAAGCCTGAGAACATGCACTTGTCAGGATCTTGCGGTAGCAAGACTCTGGCTCGTTGGCTGACAAGTGAGATAACAAATATTGTCACTTAATAACTCAATGTGACACAATGCAAACACTTTATTTGCGCAACTCGCGTTTCACAATTAATGCATATCTCGCGCAATCACAATTCATCATTACAATCAATACATGCAATCAATCAATACAGCAATACATCAATACAGCAATACACTTACACTCTTACAGACTAGCTCTCGAATCACGCTCAAACATA
This sequence comes from Cepaea hortensis, assembly GCA_963921405.1. Taxonomy (NCBI): domain Eukaryota; kingdom Metazoa; phylum Mollusca; class Gastropoda; order Stylommatophora; family Helicidae; genus Cepaea; species Cepaea hortensis. Next base: position 82,673,074 of record OY992878.1, read on the forward strand.
TAATTCAAAGCACACCGCATTCAAACGTCTGTCCTCTACGATCTCTCAAGGCCTGTCTGACCAGCCGTTCAGCATTCGCGTCAGTCGGGGTAGAGTCCCTTTGCGTGACACACACATTTCACGCTGTCTCCTGACTGACCAACAACGGCATAGCGTCGCTCAGACTTGAGCCTGGCTGGACTTCTCAGGCGTCGTCGAAGACGCCGCGTTATAGCTAGCGTGATTAACACTGCTCAGAGTTGAGTCTGGCTGCAATTGTCTGGCGTTGGTACAGACGACGCGTTGCAACCTATGGGTGAGAATCTGACATGCTCCCACCTTCTTTTTCATGACAGTGGATCCTTTCATGTTCCTTATACATCTTTATTATTTTCTCTGTCAGAATCGAACCATGTAAGTCGTCTGATGTGACTCTTTGGTTCATATTCAAATGTACAGGTAATGGTAAGTTATATCTGCACGATCACCAATATCGCCTTGATGCAACACACATCAAGTACACACATTTGAATGGATAGTCGCCTCAGCTGCAATATGACACAGCAAGTCCGGTAAGTTACAGCATACACGCCTTTACCTCACAACCCACTAAAAAATTCAAAAGAACAGGTCAAACTGCGAACATCTACCTATAAGATGTTCCAACCTCAGACCTCCAACCTCACTTAGTCGGAGAGTCTAACGAAGGTCTACAGCTTTGGTAACTCTCTCCATGTACAACTGACGTGTCAACCATTAGGCAACTTGATGATAGATTTAACACATATTACACATTACACACATTTTTTATTATGTCCCTTGGTGGTAATACAAAGGTTCGGGACGGTAATTTTACCATGCTTTGAAAACAGTAAATTACATTTATAAAATCATTTCTTAGTGTCCTAATTTGATACTTCTTGACAAAAGTGAACACAATGTCACTGTTGTGAACAAGTAAATCAAGTTACGATGCTGAGATTACAAATAACAAAAATCCTCATATACAATTCCGTATATGGAAATATTAGACTCACAAAATTTGTGTAAAACGTCAATGTTTTGTGAGTATTCTAGTATAGTCTGCTATCTTTCAAATTAATATTCCTACACACCGGAAATACACAGCTGTGGTTTTAAGTTGACAATACCACACAGTAGTTTCGTTTGGATGTTACATAAATAAACGGAGTAACCAGTTCTTGAAAACAGCTGTTGGATGGTTTCTTCGGTGTGGATTACAGTGTTCTTCTGGGATACGGCTGTCACAGTCTCTCTTCATACTGGTTAAAATATAGCGGGCCAATATGTGGTGTAGGTACGCAGGATATTCGAAGTTGTTCAAGTACAGTAAGTTCTTGGATCCTGTAGTACTGTTTTGTGCCCCTCGTCGTACATGTTTAGTACATATTTAAAATGACATACACATTCTATCACATATCTCACAAATATTCGATACATTCATTCGCATAATGATATAATATAAATAATATATTTACAATGGGAGATTAAATCCCTATCACATACATTTGCACAGCGTTCCTGAAATACTTTCAACTTTGGCTATGGCGCTGAGCACTTACACTTTGCAGTTTATACAATCTCTGCACTGTGCTCAGGTGGTATATGGCTATTTGTTGAGTCGTATGGGCATCTCGAAAGAAGGTCGGCCAATGAATTCTGTGAGCCACTTATGTGCTTCACATCGAAGATAAAGTCCTGCAAAAGAAGTGACCATCTTGCCACTCTGTGGTTACTTGGCGAACCTCGAGTAATAATAGTCAATGGGCTATTGTCTGTCTCAACAATTAAATGTTTTCCTAAGAGGAATCTTGATAGATTTCGAACTGAGAATACCAAAGCAAGGGCTTCAAGTTCCGGCGTGCTGTAATTCCGTTCTGTAGCTTTCAGATTACGGCTGACATAATAAACAGGGTACAATATCTTATCGTGTTCCTGAAGTAGTACCCCTCCAATCGCTACGGAGCTCGCATCACATCTTAACCTGAAAATAACGTTCAGATCAGGTAATTCAAGAATAGGATCACTAGAAAAATAAGATAATACTTTAGAGAATGCAGGTCGTAGGCATTCGCTATTCACAATAACATTAGGTTCTTTCTTTGTTAGTAACTTAGTGAAACATTCGGTCAATTCAGCAAAATATGGAATGAATTGTCTGTAGTAATTTAGTAGACCTAAGACACTTCGCAACTCTTTCTTAGTTGTCGGAAGCGACAATTTTAGAATTCTGGACATGATGTTATTGTCAGTCGACATAAAGCCATTTGAGATTTTGTAGCCCAAAAATGAAATTTCTTGATAGGCTATCTCGACTTTAGATGGTTTCACTGTTAGTCCGTGTTGTCTGATTCTGTCGAGTGTCTGCTGTAATGCTGTTATGTGGTCTGTCTGTCCTGGATTGTCAGAAAAAAATAGTACTGTAGTCTTGTAACACTCGTCTGCAACTGTCAGTCTGTATCTGGGTCAGGTTAGGCTTGACCTTTATGTCATGTAGGTTGGCTGTCGGGTCAAGTGATGGTGTGGATATTTCGTCAGTATCGTCGTTATCTGTTTGGTCCACTATTGTCGTGCTTGCTGTAGTATCTACTTGGTCCTCGTCCCTGTTGTAATATGGTTTAAGCATGTTTAAGTGGAATATCTTGTGTTTGTCCCTAATTGCAATTTCGTGATCTACCGTCGAAATTTGTCGTAACACTTTGAACGGTCCTAGCCATGAGTCCGTTAGTAACTGTCTGTTACTTGGCAATAGGAGAAGAACGTCCTGTCCTGGCGTCAGTATGATCGTCCTGTTTCCTTTGTTAGCGTACTGTCGGTAGATGGCACCTGATTGTTACAGTGCCTCTTCGGCTAACACACAAGATTCATTACCCTATCACGCAATGATGTTACATGTTCATACGATGAAATGGGTTTATGTATAGTTTCACTTTCAAACAACATGGAATGGTACATCGATAATGGGCCGCGTGGTTTGGCACCATATACAATTCAAAAGGTGAGAACCCAGTGCTGGAATGGGGCACTTCCCTGTATGCAAACAAAATCGCAGGTACATATGTTTATTTAGAGGAATCGCTTTCGGCGAAATTTTGTTCCTCTCGATGTTATGTGGTTAAGAGGATCAATTCCATCGACAGAGATCTTTTTTGAAATGTCTGCTTGGTACATTTGTGATTTGCAGTTCCGCTTGTGGGTGCTTACCCTTTTTTACAAGCTTCTGGCAGATGTCACAACTTCTGCAATACTGTTTGGTATCGTTGCAGCATTTGGGCCAGTAGAACTGAGATAGTAACCTTGCTCTCGTTTTAGCGTAAGCCATATGCCCTGCAAATGGTATGTCTTGCGCTAGATGTAACGCTTGTTTGTGGTTTTCTGATGGTAGCACCGTTTGTTCTGTCGTGCTAGAACCTTTGGTATAGTACCGTGTCAGAATTCCATTCTTCAAAGCAAAATGGCATCTAGCGTTCTTTGTTACGCGTGGCTTTTGGCCTATTAATTTAAAATATTTCTGCAAAGATCGATCGGATTTTGGGCGGTTATAAAGCTCTCTCTGGTTGTTTCAGGAGATGTTACAACTGGGCTTACCATTTGTAAAGCCTCTGTCTGATCGATTCGATCTTGCATTTGAGCAGCAGATCTGATTACTGCATTTGTAATATCAAGGTTATCAATCACATTACAAGTAGGTGTTACATTCAGACTACTACATTCATGTGCTGCCGTTACAGAATTGGCATACATGCATACATTTACAGGTGGTAATACATCATGAGTAATGATTGAAGATGATGGTGACATGGTATTATCAATGTTACAAGTGACAGTGGATGTACTATTGTCATGTGGCATATCATTTACCTCAGGAAGGTTACCAATTATAATGTCACAACACGGGTTGGTCAGTGCTGCACATGTGACCTTTCCTGTAAGAAATAGTGTATCTATATATTCCCATGCAAGAGGATATTTCTCGATGTTACCTGAGAAAGTTCTGCATGTAACATGTTTACCAGTATATTCTTATGGTCAGATAAGTCCCTTTTTAAATAAATAAGGGTACTCCCGCTGTCCCGTAAGACAGTGGCAGCTTTACCATTAACATACCCATGGTGGATGTTTAGTTTTCCTTTTGAGTTAATGACCAGGTTGGCTTTCTCATTGGTAACCGGTATGGAATGACCGCATGTTAAAACGCCATCCTCATGAAACCGATTACAGATGGTACATTTTTCAAGGTGAAATACATCAATAGAATTTCCAGCATTTACAGGTTGATTTTCAACAGTTTCCTCATCTGAGGAAGAGCTATCAAACATGGCTGCATTAGCCTTTCTAGTCATTTGCTTGCCCTTACAAGCCTCGCGCCAATGGCCATATGCTTTGCAAAGGAAGCATTTGGTGTTACGTTTATAGCTGTTTCTTTCCCTATCTTGCTTATTTATGTAGTTCTGCAAGTAGGTGAGGTAACCAGGATGTTTATCACACATTTCATTTTCATTGTGTGTTAAATTGCAATGTCTGCATTGATAGTATTTCTCAGAGGATTGTTTATAGGGTGTTTGTTTGTTGTAGGGCACTGACTTTGATTTATTATATGTAGCTGCTGCTACAAAGTCTGTGCTTGTCAAACCACTCGTAAAACAGTGTTTGTTGGCTGTAAAATACCCTGAGCCACGACTCTCAATCTGTTTTACACTCTCACACTGACATTCCAATAGAAATTTCGAAAATGGTGGTGGGAGAGATGTAATAATTTTATCTCTCAAGATAAGATCTTTCAATCTATCAAAACTTTCATTCACTTTGGCTGCTGCCAGCCACTTTGTAAAAATATCCTGTACTACTGAGATGTAGTCAGAGAACGTTTGAGTGGGTTTAGGTGACAATTTACTAAACTGTTCTCTGTAGCCTGCTTCATCTAACAGGAAATTAGACATGATTTTAGACTTAATTTAATGATAGTCTTTTCTCAGATCTTTGGGGATGGTCTCTATCACTTTCAGAGGTTCCCCAGCAAGACTTCTCATGTATATAATGTTCCATTCAGTCTCTGGGATCTGGTAATGCTCCATAATGCATTCAAAGTTTTGGGTGAAGGCTGCTATGCAGTCGCCCGTGGTAAAACTTTTAACGATCCCCTGGTACTTCTTGTACTGATTTTCTTTGTCTATTCTGTCAGACTTTCTAACATCCTTATCTGTTGATGTTTCAGCTTTCAGCTGTTCAATTTTCATTTGTGTTTCCAACTCTTCCCGTTTACTCTGGGCAATGATTTCAGATAGTTTTACAGCAGTATCAGCTTCTATTTGTTTAAGGTTTAAAGCAGCATCTGAATCTGCTTGTTTAAGTTTCAAAGCAGCATCTGACTCTGCTTGTTTCTTTTTGCAGTTATTTCAGCCTGCTTTAAAGCACTATCTCTTTCAGCTTCTGCCTTTTTGGCATCTAATTCTGCCTTCTTCAAAGCCCTTTCGGCAGCTCTATCTTCACGTTGAATAAATTCTGCATACTTTCTCTCACTCCAGTTATTCAATTCTTCACCAGACAAATTCAGCTTTAAACCCATTTCAATGAAATCATTTAAACTAGACATGATGAAATATGTCTGATGAAATGTATGCACAGAAATTTAATTATGATGTTAGTAAATCAACTTCAAAGCTTTGTACAATATTTACTAGTACAGCTCGACCTGCCTACCAAAGTATTAAGAAGAAAAATTTATACTCAAGTGTTTCTTGAAACCTGTGTCGGACAATGGCTGTTCGTTACTGCCGGGAAACACACTGGATCTTACTTCAGGTCGGAAAAAATTGGAATTTACAATCAACGGGAACAGATGACACAAAAACCTGTTGTTTTTGGAACAAAATAAATTAGGACTAATACCAAGTGTGGTGTATGCGATGTTACTTAAGTTTTGAAGGTTTGTATGTAGTCAAGTATTTTTGTTAGTCGATCTGTCGTCTTTTCACCGCAATCAACCACTCACTTAACAACCTTTCCAAACTTTCCGCTTACACGCACTACCGTTCACATCTATTTCACACTAACTTTCAAGATGGATGCCATCACGTTCGCATTTATTTAACACAGCACTTTTCTAATACAGTTGGTTCCAATCCACTGAGGACGTAGACCCCACGTTCGCACTTTTCTAATACAGTTGGTTCAAATCCACTGAGGACGTAGACCCCACTTTCGCAATTGTCAGGATCTTGCGGTAGCAAGACTCTGGCTCGTTGGCTGACAAGTGAGATAGCAAATATTGTCACTTAATAACTCAATGTGACACAATGCAAACACTTTATTTGCGCAACTCTAGTTTCACAATTAATGCATATCTCGCGCAATCAGCGCAATCACAATTCATCATTACAATCAATACATGCAATCAATCAATACAACAATACATCAATACAGCAATACACTTACACTCTTACAGGCTAGCTCTCGAATCACGCTCAAACATATAATTCAAAGCACACCGCATTCAAACGTCTGTCCTCTACGATCTCCCAAGGCCTCTCTGACCAGCCGTTCAGCATTTGCGTCAGTCGGGGTAGAGTCCCCTTGCGTGACACACACATTTCACGCTGTCTCCTGACTGACCAACAACGGCTTAGCGTCGCTCACACTTGAGCCTGGCTGGACTTCTCATGCGTCGTCTCAACCTATGGGTGAGAATCTGACAATATTAGTCTTGAGAATGGGTTGCTGGAAAACGAGGCAAAGACCCATATAGACATACAGAGTGTTAATAAAAATGTAAATACACTTGATGGACCACCCTAAAGAGTATAGAAAGGAGCGAGGAGAGGGAGAGAGAGAGAGAGAGAGAGAGAGAAAGAGAAAGAGAGAGAGAGAGAGAGAGAGAGAGAGAGAGAAAGAGAGAGAGAGATTTAAGGTTTTCATTTAACCTTCTGAAACCGTATGATGTTAGTGATCGGCAGCATTTATCTAGCTACCCATCCACTCACCCACCCCTTAGCAACGAATTTCACTAAGCCATACCCACTACTACCAGTAATACCGGCAATCTTTACTTTTTTAAGGTTTTCATTTCTAACCCTATGTTGATAGCGAGGAGCGAGGAGAGATAGATAGATAGATAGATAGAGAGAGAGAGAGAGAGAGAGAGAGAGAGAGAGAGAGAGAGAGATTTAAGGTTTTCATTTAACCTTCTGAAACCGTATGATGTTAGTGATCGGCAGCATTTATGTAGCTACTAATCCACTCACCCACCCCTTAGCAACGAATTTCACTAAGCCATACCCACTACTACCAGTAATACCGGCAATCTTTACATTTTTAAGGTTTTCATTTCTAACCCTATGTTGATAGTGTATAGGCCATTACATCCATCTACAGATCATCAATAACCGCTACCCACCCCTTAACACCGAATTTCACTAAGCCATACCCACTGCATCCAATGATATCGGTCAACTGTACTTTTAAAGGTTTTCATTTGTACCTGTATGATAATAGTGTATATACCACCACGATGATCTACATGTCACTAATAACCGATAACCACCCCTTAACAACGAATTTCACTAAGCCAGACCCATTACAACCAATAATACCGGCATCTTCAATTTTTTAGATTTTCATTTGTAACCCTATGATGATAGTTTTTAAACCACTAAAACACTCTCCAGATCACTTATAACCGATACCCACCCCTTAACATTGAATTTCACTAAGCCATACCCACTACAATCAATAATACCGGCCATCTTTTCTTTGTAAGGTTTTCCTTTGTAACTTGTATGATAATAGTTGTTAAACCACTATGACCCTCTACATATCACTAATAACCGCTACCCAACACTTAACAACGAATTTCGCTAAGCCATACCCATCACACCAATAATACCGACCATCTTTACACTCTGGAACCACACGATGATTGCGTTTAAGCCACTAATACCACAACGCGATGCACCATCCCACGCCCCATCCCCACTCAATAGTTATCTGCCCTTAGAAACATAATTCGTAGAATTATCTCCCTTAGATGTGACCTAGTTATCACCCCTTACCCGCCCACAGCAAGACCGAGGAGGAGTGATCTCAATCAGCCGAGGTCAAGGTCAATCGGGGGAGGCTCCCTTCCAAATTATGGTCGTTTTGCACATTTATAACTACTATCGGTTGCCCTGAAGCTTAGCCCGCCATATGCTCTTGGTTCCATGTTACTCTGGTTGTGAGGGTGGGGCAGGCTAAACAGGTACTCCACATTGCTCGATCATTTCGGATATTGATGTTCTTCCATGGCATCAATTTGCCAGTAACTATTTCTCTTTATGAGTTAACTTCTTTCAAGATAACTTAATTACTTTTTCTAGCCGTCCACGTGGTTCTCATCATTCTAGTATAAAACCTCATCTCCTCAGCTTTCACATAATTCCTGACTTGTTGCTAATTGTCCATGACTGTACATACCTGATTATGTAATTAATTAATTAATTAAATAGAGTGAGTGAGTGAATGAGTGAGTGAGTTAGTGAGTGAGTGAGTTACTGAGTGAGTGAGTGAGTGAATGGTTATGTAAATAAAGAAGAAAGTAAATAAGCAAAGGACCCACTTTCACACCACAAGGCATATTGCATAGGGTTACTATAGGTGTATACCAATCAGCACTTGAAGGGTGCTGTGGTCGACACCGAGTCGGCCGCCTTTACTTTCCAGTAAAGTTCCTAGTATCCATAATAGACTGGGACAACCTGGTAGCCCAGGACAGTGAATAAATCCTGGCCTTGAAGTGGATTCCAACACTAGACCAGTGCTTCCCAAACTTTTCACTTTCGCGGACCAACATAAAAGCTTCCTTTTACACCAGGGACTGATGCCGTTTAAAAAAAAAATATTCTCCTTGTAATCTGGAATTTTTATGACCTCAGTATACATTTTAATATAAATATAAGATGTAACTTAATTGTGGGTGCGCTAAGTACTGCTTCATAATATTATTGGATGACAGTGATTTATTTAATGGTGGTCCCATTTTCATGAGTAAAAATTTTATTGTAGAGATTTACAAATCAAAATTTTTTTTCAAATGTCGAAACTACATTTAGGTCTTCTGGTACAGGTGTATATACTCGTATACACCGTTCATTTCTGTAATGAACACCAATATAGAATAAAAAATAAAATATATCTTGGAAAACGATACCGAATCAGATTTTAAACAAGCTGACTAAATTACAGTATGTTATAATAAAAATTATTAAATTATCAGCTGTTAACAGTAACTATTTATTGCGAGGGGTGGGCCTGTTTATTATTTACAAGCTTATCAAATAGTGGCTCGATTGTAGACAGCGCTACCCTCACACAAGAACAAATTTCCATACTGTTTCTGTACTTTTTCTTAATAATGCTCATTGACGAAAAAGAAATACTCTTCTTTCAAGTTGTCTTTGTATAGATATCTCACATACACCATCAGAATCGCTAAGTTGGCAACGTCCGTGCTTTCGTCCAAATGTAATGAAAAATACTTTGCAGATGTATCTAAAACCTTAACGATGGCAAAACGCATTATAATCGTACAACGAAAATCACGTATGTTCTGCATCTTATGACAATCAGCAAATTATAACGTGTGCATCTTTCTCACTGTTCGTCACATGGGAAACAAAAGAAACGCAAGTCGTCAACAAACAAATGTCGTCGACAGGGCCGGCTTTTAGTATCGGTCTCAGCTGGCTACTTTTAACTTTCCCATTGAACCAATGATTCGCTTCGCCTTAAAAATAAATACTCCTTGGGCTGCAGGCTCAATTTATTTTAAAATTAAATCACCATAAAAAACGGTGCGGATATCATGTTTTAAGAAAAGGACAATCTTGTTTTTAAAAAGTTCTAAACAATCCTCACAGGAGAAAAATTTTAACATTTTTCTTACGTTTCTTCAACTCACGTAGCGGACCGGCAATGAAGGGCTCGCGGACCGGCACCGGTCCGTGGACGACCACTTTGGGAAGCACTGCTCTGGACCACAGCGCTGGCAGCCTTGGGTATAAACCACTGGGTCTGTCTGACTCCTCCTGGTTATTAGCCACTGGCTTTCCCTGGTTATGTAGTTATACATAATCCACCTATTAAGGACAATCGAAAACTTGCAAGAACCACTGGGGGATGCGTCGATTCGGGAAATATATGAGAGTGTTTTGATATTTCTTGAAAATACCCCGGGAAACAACATAATCTTTGGATATTCCTGTTCTTCCCGCAGGGCAGCGGGTGTTAGAAGATCTTGTACTGCTTCATCAGAGCTGAGAAAACACGCCGGAAATGTCAGATTTGTCTCTGTTTGACCAGAATGTATCAAGCGTGATCCTGCAACTTTATGTACAATCAGTCTCCAAGAAAAGGGTTCGGGTGGTTCACGTTATTACTTTGAGGTAATAGATGAAAAAAAATAAAGCAAGTTAATTGTGATCCATATTTCATGTTATTATTTAAACATTGAAGAACTTTATTTTGACGTTGTCATTGGCAGTTGATAACAAGTCACAGATATTTTATAGTTAGGCGTCGATGTAGTACAGACGCCTTCTATATCGGTTATCCAGCGGTCGGTTCCCCAGGAAAAACTGCACTGTCCTTATCCCAAAACATAGGGACTGCACGTGTAAAAATACAGCAAAGGACCTTTTATCTACATTGAAGCTTATTGAGTTTATGGTAGTATCGTTATATTTTTTATAGATCAATCAGTAATCGATGAGTAATGTGTTAATACCATAACGGTCGCCTTTATTTCGCAGGATATGTTCTGATACTCATATTGGCTGCGGATTTTGTCAGCATATCAATTGGTATATTCACTATTGCAAATCCCCCCCCCCCTCCTCCCACGATTCTATCCTTTTCAGGATATTGCGTTCAACATCAGCATCTTTCAGCTGTATGTTGATTCTTAGGCTAGATTACGCTCATCAGCACGACACAACTTGTTGAGCGACCGGCTCCATACTCTCATAGGTCACTGGCGCGACTCGAACCGCTTCCAATTCTCGTGCGCTCACGTCAACCACGAGAGTATTTGGGGTTACGGAGAAAGCTGCTAACCCCTCGACCAGGAATACCGGCACTATTGCAAATATCATGTAATATTTTAGTTAATATTTCTACTCCATATTCTCCAAGTTCCTCTGTCGTGAATCTGTCTGGCCCAACTGTTTTTAATCTGGGATATTTAGCTAAAATATTTAACAGTTGATTAGTTTGCCAGTGACCGTATTATTTGTTAGATAGTCGTTAGTCCAACTTCACGGCAAAGGGTTACACTATAATGCTCCGTTCCTGTGCCAGTGAATGTCACACACCATAATCCTCACTGTCCCAAGTGAAACGTGGAACAGACAACAGTCCCAACAAACCAACTACACGCATAGGTATACATGCATAAGGTCGCTGACAGAATGCCAAACAAAAGTTCGCCACTAAAATTACAATTCATCGTCGATGGAAGCGGCAGTCAAAAGAAAACCAGCAGTTGCACACACACACACACACACACACACACACACGCACGCACACACTCACACACACATGCGCGCGCACGTGCGCACGCACGCACGCACGCACAAACACGTACACACACACACACATACACACACATACACACACATTATTGGAAAAGGCAAAACTAGCTAGTCCAGCGACCGGCCGTGCCTCATTTTTCTGAACATACAGTTAATAATATAAACCACCGCGGACAGATGTTAAAGAATTCCACGTTATATCAACTGCTAACAGTGTCGCTCCTCGCACTTATCTCAGTAACTAGGTGACGGAACCATGCACTACCACTCAAAAATTATAAAAATGCATAAGCAAACCATAGCCAGAAGTAAAAACATTTCAGTGGCCTTAACCGCTCAACAGTCTATCCGCCATGTTGGACCGAAAGTCAGTATTATTATTATTCCCTGATAATTACCGTGATAAATTATTGTATTGCCAAAGAGGAAAATCATTATTTAAAGACAATAAAATAATGTAAAACTGTGATTTGGTATCACAGGGAAAGGCATCCAAAAATGCTTTCATTGTTCCCACCAAATGTTCTCATTTTCTTGGTTAAGAAAGGGGTGGCCTTAACTATCCTCATTGTTTTCCGACCAGCTGGCACTCACTGGTTGATGTGGTGAATATCACGTCGTCTGTCTTTACTTTCCAACACATCGCCTAAACTCCTTTTTATGCTTGGGAGACCTGAAAGCTCACGTCTGTTTAAAAAAAAAAAAAAAAAAAAACACTCGTCGGAGATTCGAACATACGATTACATTGTCGATAGGCAAGAGTGCTAGCCATTGCGCTACCATGGTTTCCAATCACATTACTACATTTGTGCTAATCCTGTTGAAAGTTATAAAAAGAACACGAAATTATTAAAATTACAGCAAATTCTTGGACAAGACAATCGCTATTATTTGGTCACAATATGCAAAGAGAGCGTCTGACGAATATTGTGACAATAGGGAAGACTGAAGAAGTAAGAGACAGGTGTTAACAGTGGTAGAAAATGCTTGATGTGTGGATAGAGTGGCACGAAAGGAGATCAACAGTCCGACTTATCTACAAGACAAAGGACACATGTTTGATGAGGTGTATGGCCAAATGACATTTCGAATGATGATGATATAAGTTAAAAGAGCCGTTTATACGGCTTGAGCGTACAGGATATATACATGTATGGGACACTTTACACGTCTTAAGAAGCATTTGGCATACGGTGCTAGACCCATATTTGTATAGGCTATTAGGAATTCGGTGGGCGATGTGGATAGAACACCGATTGCCTTTACTTCCAAGGACGGTGTGCTGATGCCGTGGTAACTGGTTCAGCCCTTACAGCGGTCAGTTGGACTAAAATGTTGACATCTCGTCCTTGACTTGGAGATTTAAATTACAAGTAACTCTGAAATCGGAGTGGATTCGTCTGTTAGCGAGGGACACTGGTCATAGTGAAAACTAATCCACAGGCAAAAGTAAGTCTTGCGCAGTAAAAGTAGTAGAATGTGTATAGACTACGCTTGTGTTCAAAGCGACCCAATAAAACAAAACAACAACAAAAAAACCAGCATTACACAATCCTACAATAAAACATGTATTTCGTGCCAAACATTTTACACCAGATTTTGCATAAATGAGGCCTGCTAAATCCAAATATCACATTTATTTGTCTGTATCCGCTCTAGTTTTTGAGATACAGACATTTGTGTATTTAATTTATATTATTACTGTATGTTCTGGTCACGGGGCAAGAAAACAATAGTCCTAATAAGAAGATCATTCTTAGTTATCTCAAAAACTAGATCTGACAGAAAAACTCTGATTACATTTTTGAAATCATCAACACAAAATTACCTAAGAACAGCTATACAATTTAAGGCACCAAATTGTGTGCAGATCAGTGTTATCAGCGCCGATGCGCCTACTGATGTTGATGGTAATGATGATGAGCTTTAATGCAAGTGCATGTTGGCGTATGAGGTGTATGTTTATCGCAATAATAAAACAGACAAACCCCAAATGTGAAATGTCTATCGCTGTTGAGGAAATACATTGCATCCGTACTTCAGCGTGGTCAAGGAAACTCATTTGATATTACAATGAAACAAATACGCGAAAATTACTCGCAAGAACTCCTACGCCGGTTTCCAATACAGCAACTGAAGCTATTGTTTTTCTATAAATATAGTTTAATAACTACCCAGAGAATATTTTATGTAGCTACTTTATCTGTCGGTTATGTCTTATGAGTAACGCAAACACAATATAATATTTTCCACGCAGCACATTTACATCAGTATTGTCTTATTAATGTCAATATAATTTTGTTTCTTTCCCTTCTATATATAAGTCTGTCTGGCCGCGTTTGTCTAATCTATCTGCCTATCTGTCTGTCTGTCTGTCTGTCTGTCTGTCTGTCTGTCTGTCTGTCTGTCTGTCTGTATGCATGTATATTGAGAGAGAGAGAGAGAAAGAGAGAGAGAGAGAGAGAGAGAGAGAGAGAGAGAGAGAGAAGGGGGGGGGGGACAACTGCACAGGCAGAATGACGGAATGACGGATGGACGGATGGATATATTTGTAAAACAAAGTAAAAGCAAATAACCTTTATACACGCCTTAAGGCTCTTTGTGCGTAAGGTGCTAAAGCCAAATTGTTGTATCACTATCAGCAGTGCGTGATATCGCCCGTATCATACATCATACTAGTCGCCGTTACTTTCCAAGACATTTAACTGTACCCATTTTATGTTTGTTTAACCTGAGAGCACAGGTCAATTTCAAAATTTCGAATCCGCCACGACATGATGTGAATCGAACTCTTGACCACCGTCCGTCATACCAGCAACTAGGCACTACGCTACCGCCACTCCTATGTGTGTCTATGTAACGATTTCTGTCAGTATTTATGTGTATCAAGCTTAGTTGTTATTACACCAACACTGTCGTTTGTTTCTTTTCTGTGTCAGAATTGTTAACACTATATTTGAAATGTAGACGATGGAGTGGGCACACATAGAATTAGCTTCCATACAAGAAAGCAGTGGCAAACTACTGAACGCAAACGTGCCAAGAGATCAGAAACAGACTAAAACTGATGGGGTTGACCTCGACGTCCTGTAAGATATGCAACTAACTTGTTATGCAAGAAACGCAGAAGCATTGTGATTTCTGATGGGTTCTAGACTGAACTCTGATGTACCTTATCCATAATGATTTTACTAAAACAAATATAGTCATAATGTAAATATGACTCATTATCAACGTCTCCAGGAGTGGCTAGTACTTTGACAATTTAGTATCCTTTGCCATGGGATTGCTGTTTGTGCGAGGTTTGAGTGGGTGAACCTTTCCGGAGAACGCCGGGCCGCAGGGGAACGGAACTCACATAATGTCGTCCTTCTCGCATTTATACCTATTTTGCCTGTAGACATTTTCGTAAGCTTGCACTGAAAACGTGCGAATTAGACCCGGCAAGAATATACATTCACTATTTTTCAGTGCCTCTTTCTTATTTCGAAGAGACATACACGTGGTATTACAACGATTGCTTGTTTTGTTGGATGTGCTAAGTAACACGTGATATTAAAACTATTATTTGTTTTGTTAGATGGGCTAAGTATGTGACTGAAAGTCAATGATTTTTGATTTTTTGTCATAGAAGACAAACGAGTGCCATACGGCGAATAAGGAAGTTTCACATTATCGTTTAACGTAAACTTTATTTAGATTTCACGTATATTGCATAATACCGATTTGTGCTCTTGGAGAATACTTGGCTTGTTTTTTTTTTTAAATTGGATTGTACCGTATTCTATAAAATGGACATGAGCGTCCAAGGAAGAGTATAATAGAGTACAATCAAATAAGAAAGCGTTCGAGTTCCAGAAGAATGAATAATTAGCAGTCTATTTTCTAATGCAGAAACTTCCAATGGAGCCTGAGGGGAAATCCGTCTAGAGGGATTTGGTCAGGGTTACAGGAAATAATTCATTTCCAATTTACTCACAAATATATTTTTTTCACTGAAGCCGTAAGTTTGATTTGCCGAAGAGTCGCGGAAATTCACTGGCCAGAAGAAATTTTCTTCATCCGGAGCTAGATTGCTGTTATTTATTGCTATTACGTCCAATGATCTAGACACAGACAGTTGGAAAAATAAGACATTGCATTGCTGGGATTGCTCAGCCACAGTAGATATATTTTAAACATCGTGTGTTCTCCGCTTAGACGGACTTACAGAGCTGAGGAATCACTTTTCAAGGGGCTATAATTTAGAAGCAACAAAGTATCGTTCATAGATGTTTCACTGTACAGATCTGGGGAACCGATCCGTTCTATTAGTTCATGTTAGTATACGACAGAGTAGCATTGGTTAGCTTGTTTTCAAATATCAGCTTTCGTATCGGAATTTTACTATATAATGTAAATGTAGATATTTAGAAGTTGTTAAACTTATATGTCCTTTACAAGACGTTGCTATCACCCCATGCATATATTGGCTGTTTGTAATTTACTATGCCATTTTGTTCTGTAGATTGCCATTTAATTTAGAAGTATGTATACTTTAAATACTGTGAGTTTTTAGTTTCAATAATAGAATTACAGAAGTGATGGTGACATCAAAGAAACAGATTGTGACTTAATGTGCAATTAAAGTAAATGAAGTTATTCTGGGGCAAGTGCAGCAATTCAGATATCTAGACACATGGATAACATCAGATGGAAGATGCATCACTGAGATAATGAACATAATAGGACAAGCACAAACTGCATTCTATCAAATGAAGAACGTTTTGTGCAATAAGTCATAGTCCTTGAAAGTTAGAAAAAGATTTCTTGCATGTTACATAGAGCCAATTTTAACACTGGACAATTAGTAAACGAGCGAGGAAATCACTGGAAACCTTGGAGATGTGGTTTTATAGAAGAATTTTGAAAAGTAATTGGACAGGCAAAATGAGCAATCTGGACATTTTGAGGGAAACTTATAAACTTATCACAAACATCAGAACGAATCAGTCATCGTTTTTTGGCCACATTATGAGAGAACAAAAACTAGAACATTTTGTGACAATCGGATAGATTTGCGGAAAGAGAAATAGAGGAAGACAGCGTGAGAATATTGACAGTCTTGTGTCATGGTTCCGAAGAGAGTCTACACACGAATTGATCCATGCCGTCGGAGATTGCAATTTGTGGAAAAGATTAATCGCCCACGCCAACCGGCAAGGCACGGGATTATGATAGTGATGATGATGATGATGATGATTATGATGATGATGGTTGTGATGATGATGATGAGTTCTGTGCATAGTATGACTTCAGTTGTGAGGAATCACTTTTCAAGGGGCTGTAGTTTAGAAGCAATACATTATTGTTCTTAAACGTTTCAGTGCACAGAATTGCGAGACCGGAGCCGTTTATTTAGTCCAAGTTAGTACATGACTGGTTGAAGTCGCTTGACATCTATTCAAATAGCGGGCGATTACTATTCTCGCTAACATAAGATATTTAGAAGTGCACATATTTTTAATACGTTGGTTTGACTCACAGAGCCAAGGAATCAGTTTTAACAGAGAAAGACTTAAAATAGTACAAGTAAAATAAAGGACCTTGTTCATGAAATGAGACAAATTTGATATATGGTGCTATCGCTATAATGCTAGAACAGTCGGCAGTCGATAGGTGAAGTGGAAAATATCTCGCTGGCCCCTTTGATTTTCCGGGAAATTTTCTGGTACCCATTATAGTCTCGGCGGACGTGGAAGCTCATGTCACTGAAAAGAATCCCAGCCCCGTGAAAAACCGGCTGGCAGGCTTGATGAGACACAAACTATTTTCAGATATACCATTGTACAAAACTTATCATTTTAATTAGTCCACGTTAGTATAGATACCATTAGAGTGTCTTATATTTTGTTGAATTGTCTGTGTTTCCAAGGTCACTAGTAGTATTGGCCGCATTTAGTTACCCTAAAATGCAGAAGAGGAAATCTGTAATTCGGCTGTAAGCATTGGAAAATTGCTATTGTTTTTCTATAACAGAATAAAGTGCTAAAAACATTCTCCACATCATTTATTACTGTCACATTTAGACACTACGAAAGTATCAATTTAAACTAGAGATTACCTTTTAAAGTAAATACATAATAGTCAAGAAAAACAAATATACTTAATTAATCTACACAACAACTGACAACTTTAGAAGGACCGTAAACTTAAGATATTAATATTAACCGAGAGAGGTCTAAATCAGCCAAATACTGGGAGAACAGAAATCTTGGTGGAAGAAACTGGTTGCAATAATATAACGGAATCCTTCGTAACAGAGAGGTGCCTGGTTGTCTGCTGTGTTCGGGATGCGTGCTTCAAGGTATGTATACATAAACAGCATCGTTTGCATGTTGAGTAGCCTTAAATGTATACCACATTTTACTAAAATATGTCAATAAATGGGGGTCGCAGTAACACAATGGCTAGCACGCTACATCGAAGTGATTGAAACAAACACATTGACCTGGATTCACCGTGCTACGGAATTCGCAGGTGAAATTAAATTTTTTTTCTAGTTGTTATTTTAAATTGTGTCTCTGTGGCTGAAGGGCTTGCGAACGCGGTTTGTGAGCCCGTATACCCGGGTTTGAAACACGGCGGTGCTGGTTTTTTCGAAAAAGGTATAGAGGCCGGTCGTTCAGAAAGCAATTGCAAACTACTGAACGTAACACTTGCCTAGTACATCAACAGCAGCTGAAAATGCTGGTGTTGACTGCAACGTCCCGTAAGGGATACGCAACAAAAAAAATTCTATAAATTCTATATCTTAATTGTTACTCTAAATACTGTATCCTAGCTATTATTTTGGATACTTTATACTGTTATGCTTTATGAATATAAGGCTGAGTTCCCATGTGTGCTATTTATGGGAGAAAACTACAATACTCATGGTAATAACTGCGTGCAATAAACGTGATACTTTAAAAAACAAAACCAAACCAAAGAAAATCAAATCAAACTAGTGGTTTCAATATAATAAAATGTCCACACTTAATAGTTATTACTGTTTACATTTGATCTCATTCTGTAAAAGATACCTCACTATATGATGATTAATTACCCCTTATAGAATCATAACATGTTCAGCTTTCTTCAGTTTAGAACAATGATTAGTACTAAGCACTATGTACCTATTGCTACTTTAAATATTACGTTCGTGTTACTGAAAATACATTTCTATGTTTTAATTTAAATACTTTATTATAGATCTATCTAGATTCAAGGTCAAATCAAGTTATTCTAGTTGTTATTTTAAATACGATATCCCAATTGTTACTCTAGTATTATGATTATTACTTTAAATGCTTTATAGTAATTGTTACCTTAAGTGCTCTCGTTGTTACTTTACACAAATTTATTCTAGACATTAGTTAAAATACTTTATCTTAGTTGTTACTTTAAGTATGTTTTTCCTAGTTGTTACTTGACATCCCCGTCCTAGTTGTTAGTGGAAAGAATATTTCTATCCTTGTTATTACTTAGCACACTTTACCCGGTTTGTTACTTTAACTATTCCATCATAGGTGTTATGTTAAATAACCTTTTTTGTTGTTACTTTAAACATTCAATCCTAAATGTTACTTGCAATACCTTATCCTATATGTTATATATCATCATCATCATCATCATCATCATCATCATCATCATCATCATCATCATCATCATCATCATCATCATCATCATCATCATCATCATCATCATCATCATCAACATCATCATCATCATCATCATCATCACCCTCATCATTATCATCATCATCATCATCATCATCAAGTACCCTGCCGGCTGGCGTAGGCGTTCATGGCTCTCCACAGATCTCGGTCGTTGGTGTTCTGGATCAACTCCGCTGATGGTATTCCTCCATGCCACCGTCTCAATCCGTCCAGCATCATTTCTCTTGGTCTGCCTCTGCCTCTCTTTCCCTCGATCTTTCCAGTTGTCACGATAATCTCCAATGCCTGCCTCTCTTCTCATCACAAGACAGATGTTTGTCTCTTCCTTATTGTTGTGTAAAATGTTATATATATATATAACACCAATATAAGGCCAATTTGCGCTGTAAATGTCCGTTCACAGTGAGTGCATCTGAACACGTGGTCATTTCCACCATCATGCACCATCTTACGCCTCAAACGCTTGGTGTGTGACTTTTCTGCAATAATTTTCTCCTTTGCCTTTATTCCATTTCTGATATTTGCCCTCCATGCAACACGTTCAGCGGCGACTTGCTCCCAATGTGCATTATCAATGCCTGTATCAATCATGTATCAATCATGGCAGTAAGCTTCCTGTTCTCCCAGACTCTTTTTCTTAACCTGTTCATTGTTGTTGCTGCCTTACCAGCAATATATATATATATATATATATATATATATATATATATATATATATATATATATATATATATATATATATATATATATATATATATATATATAATTCTAATCGTTAGTTTACATATTATATCCAGTGTTGTTACATTAAAGTTTATATCCTAGTTCCTACATGAAATATTTTATCCTTGTTGTTACTTTAAATTGTTTATCCTAATTGTTACGTAAAGTATTCAGGTCCTACTTATTAATTTAAATTATTTATCGTAGTTACTACTTTAAATAGTGTCTCCTAGTGTTTAATGTGCATAATCAATCCTAATTGTTAATTAAATACTCAATCCTGGCTGTTACTTTAAATAATCTAGCCCGTGTGTCACCCTGAATATTTTATTCTAGTCATTACTTCAAATACTATTTTAGATGTTACTATAAATTCTATATCCCATTGTCAATATGATACCAGAGCTGTTATTTAAAAACGCTACGCTAGCTGACAGGGGTGTGTCTTGTCACCCGATCTCTTCTCCCTATATAGCGAAGTAATAATGAGAGAGATCAAAGAGAAGCCAGGAATACTAATCGGAGGATATAATATAAATAATATACGCTATGCAGATGATACAGTATTGGTGGCGGATAATGCAACAGACCTACAACAATTATTGGACATTGTAGTATCACAGAGTACACAGAAAGGACTCTCCTTGAATATCAAGAAAACAGTAACAATGGTGATATCAAAGAAAATGGGGACACCAAAATGTGACATAGATATAGAAGGGAAAATTCTCAACCAAGTTGATAATTTTAAATACCTAGGGGCACTTATAACATCAGATGGAAGATGTACAACAGAGATTAAGAGCAGAATAGGCCAGGCCAAAGCCGCATTTCAGAAAATGAAGAGTATCTTATGCAATACGTTGCTATCAATGAATGTAAGAAAGAGAGTGCTAAAATGCTATATAGAACCAGTTTTGCTGTATGGTAGCGAATCTTGGAATGTAAATGAACAAATTAGGAAGAACTTAGAAGCAACAGAGATGTGGTTTTTAAGACGAATGTTGCGAATTCCTTAGACTGCCAGAGTAACTAACAACGATTGCCTGAAAGAGGCTAATGAAACTAGAACACTATGTACAACAATAAGAAAGAGACAAACAGCTTTCTTTGGTCATGTGATGAGAAGAGAGGCATTGGAGAACATCGTGACAACTGGAAAGATCGAGGGGAAGAGAGGCAGATGCAGACCAAGAGAAATGATACTGGACGGATTGAGACGGTGGCATGGAGGAATATCATCAGTAGAGTTGATCCAGAATACCAAAGACCGAGATCTGTGGAGAGCCAAGAACACCTACGCCAGCCGGCACGACACTTTATGATGAGTATACATATACATTTAAAGAAGGTCAATTATACACCAAGAAACATACAATTTGATCTACGTGCACTGAAGAGTGATAAGATAAATATTAATACAACGTAGAGGCAAAGAACAGATTTGATGCATTGTCCAATATGGAATTATTATGTCAAGATGTCAGCGACCAATTGTAAATATTGAAGAAATCAGTCAAGCAAGCTGCAGAAACAACCACCCAAAAAATAAAGATGATGGGACGTAAGAAATGGATGGCGGAAGACATCTTAAAACACATGGAAATAAGAATAAATTTCAAAGATAACCATTAAAAATATGAAGAGATTTACATGAAAATTAGGAAACTATGCAGAGAGGCAAAAGAAGCATGGCTTGACGGAAATACCAGGGAAATTGAAACCCAACAGAGCACCCGGAATACCAAATTAATGACATCACTAACAAAAGAACAGACACACAAACATGTTGCCTAAAAACCAAAGGTGGCAAAATCATAATAGAAAAAAATTAGACTGTACATCCGTGGTCAGATTATGTGAAAAACCTTTATGATTATTCAAGAGAAGAACAGTATGATATTCGGAATAATAATGAAGGACCGTCAATTTTGAAGATGGAAGTTCAGAATGCTCTTAATAATATGAAAACTGGCAAGACTCCTTGTCCAGATAACATCACAACAGAAATGATCAATGCCTTAGAAGAGTAGGGAATAGACCAAGTCACCAGACTGCTGAACGCAATATATCATACTGAAGATATACCTCCTGAATTATGTAATTCTATATTTATCGCAATTCTGAAGAAATCAGGAGCCTTGGATTGTGATCAACGTTAAACAATTAGTATAATAAGCCATATCACGAAGATGTTTATAAGAATCATCATGCAAAGAGTTAGAAAGAAAATACAACCCGAAATATGAGAACAACAATGTGGATTTGTAGAAGGCAAGGGTACTGTAAATGTATATATGCTGAGAACATTAAGAAGTAAACAAAGACCTACACCTTTGCTTTATTGACTACACAGAGGCTTTCGATAAAGTAAGTCATGTCAACATGATGAAGTTGCGTGTAGATCTACAAATTTATGGGAAAGACCTCAGATTTAAAAAAAAAACATATATGGGAAACAACACGCTGTCATAAAGATTGATAATGAAGCAGATCATACCAGCCTATTAAGATAGGTGGGGGACAAGGATGTGTAATGTCTCCAGATCGCTATTCCCTATAAAGTGAAAATACTTTCAGAAATTTAGAAGATAAGAGAGGAATCACTATTGGTGAACGTAACAACAATAACATTAGATATGCGGATGAAATAGTATTGGTTGCAGACAATAAGCAGGGTCTGCAACAATTAGTAGATGCGATTGTTGCACATAATGAACAACTATGGTTAGAAGTAAATTGTAAGTAGACACATATTATGGTAGTCATTAGGAGCAAGGAAATATCAAAATGTAATATACAAGTACTCGTATTCTGAAACAGGCGAATGGGTAAAATTATCTCCTAGCAGTCATAATATCTTATGGGAGATCCATTGAAGAGATTAGAACAAGAATCACCATGGCGAAGGTAGCCTTTTAAAGGATGGAAAGCATACGGACCAATAAAAAAAAATGTCATTTGCAATGAGAAAAAGAGCGATGAAGTGCTACAAATAACCTGTACTTTTGTATGGATGTGAAGCGTGGACAATGAGCAGACAAACTGAAAAAATATTTTTTTTTAAATTGGAAATGTTTTCTGAGGAAAATGCAAAGAATACCATGGATAGACAGAAAAACCAGTGACCAAGTCCTATAGAAAACAAATGAAAACGATAAACTGATTAGAGAAATTAGACGTAAGCAGTCACAATTCTTTGGACACATTATGTGAAGAAATAAATAAGAGAATTTGGTAACCAACTAGCAAGATCGAGGGGAAAATAACAAGGGAAAGGCAGAGAAGTAAATACCTGAATGGCTTGGCCATGTGGTATGATCGAGACAAGAGCACATAACTGATCATCGACTCTAGTGATCGTGTGAAATAGCGAAACATGACCGCTCAAGCATATCGGCATGACACATGATGATGATGATGATGATGATGATGATGATGATGATGATGATGATGATGATGATGATGATGATGATGATGATGATGATGTAATTCGGTAACAGGCAGTTGTTAAACGTATTCTGCTCCTCACGTTTCTCCATTTGAAATAATTGTTTTGAACAGAAACATTTAACTGCAGACATAGTAAAACCTATCAGGACTCCTCCATGTCCATAATATTCTAGGGTGTTGCTTAAACCAGGTGTTTCCTACAATCATTTCCTGTTCTTTTACACACTCTACGAGTCTGTATCCTCTTTCATTTCTCTCTACCAAACCATAGTTTCCTACTGTATATCTATCACCTTGATTTCCTACTTTTGCATTGAAGTCTCCTATTATAATGTTTATTTCCCAATTTTTACATTTCTTGAAGGCAGACTTTATGTCATTATAACATTCCTCTACACCATCTTCACTGGATTCTCCTTTTGGGGCATATACTTGAAAAACATTTATGCTAAAAGGTCTGTCACTCAATTTAACTAGTAGAACTCTGTCTGACGCGGCCCAATATCCTTGAATAGATTTTGATGTTTTCCGGTCCAAAATAATAAACCCTGTGTCGGTCTTCACCTCCAGAATAAATAATTTTCAAATCTTCATCCATTTTGACGTCTGTTCCTGTCCATCTCGTTTCGCACATACCTAGAATATTATTTTTTTTTTCTCTTTCTATTTCTTGTTTTATGTTCTCTAATTTTTCGTCTTCGTTTAACGTCCTAACTTTCCATGTTGCTAATTTTAATGTCTCTGTCCTTGTCTTGCGATGATCAGTCTTAAGGGGAATCATAATGTACTAGGCATTTTTAAAGAGGTAGTTTGCCGTTGCTTTCCTCTATGGCAGTAACCGTACTGGTCATTTTACCGCAACCATTCTCTCACGAATGAGATCCTCTGCCTGCCGTCGCGAAACTTGAGACCATAACCAACAAATATCTGTCGGATGCCCCCAAAATTTCATTCACCACCTGCCTTCCGTGGCTTCTTTTGAACACTTCCAATAAACTAATACGAAATGACATCACATAATCCACAGGAAGAACACCAAACAGCGTCTCCCCGAAGAATAGACGCATCACTTCGCCGCCATTGTACCGGAACTTCTGCTTATCACCAATACAGTCTAACATTCAGCTCTGAGGAGAAGTGGTTATGGCCGCAATTCGTAATTCCGCATACGAAACAAAGCTGCAAGCGATTTTGTAGCATCCGTCTTGCGTTAGTTTCCCGTACAAGGGTATGAGTGCTAAACATTCAGAAAGCAATGGCAAACTAATGAACGTACATTTTCCAACAAATCACGATCAGTCAAAAATGCTGGGATTAACTGCAACGTGCTCTACATTATTAGCATTTACCTTTAAAAGTCTAAAATTAGTACTAGGAAATATCATGAAAAGCTAGTGTCCGACGTTATATTGACCTTTTGTCACGCGTGTTAATTTTCTATACACACATTTCTTTCTTTCACAATGCCAAGCTGTCCAGATCTATGTTTTTCATGGTATAGCTTCCATTGTAAACCTTCTTAATTTGACAACATTTTTCAGGTGACGGTTCCTCGTGACATCTCTTATTCATACTCTGATTTCAATTGTTACGTGATGCCATGTGCAATGCATTCATGACGTCATTATCATCAACTTCCATGTTTGCCGTCAAGCGTCATGGGGATGAATAGTTGACATTCCAGTACCCGATGAGTGGCGCTGAGTAGTGTCATTCAGCGTGGTTGTACAATGTCTTTGATGTCGTCAATTCAGTTTCTTCGCGAGCGTCCTCTTGTTCTCATATAAGATCTTCTTTGGTGTAGCGCAAGTGCTGATAGTTGATGTTATTGCATTCCAACGAGATGGCCAAACCAGTTGATCTTCTGCCTTTCAATATATGTGGCGCAAGGTATTGATCCCACTGTAAATATGCTAACATCATTTTGCTTGGCCTCGGATAGTTATGTTGACAGCACTTCTCAAGCATCGCATCTCGCTGGTATTGATTTTGCGTAAGTGTGATTTGGATAATGTCCAAGGTAGCAAAGGCTTGATGTCAATATGCTATTTATTATCAGTCGCTTGGCGGACATATGTATATTTGGATATTTCAGTATGGGTGACAGTTGATATATAAGCGCATTCACTTTTTGACATCTGATTTCGATTTCTCTGTCTATTATTCCATTTTCTGTGATCATATTAGGGGCGTTCATTTGAAACCCGCCCCAATGGCTTTATTACAAAAGCATGAAAGAAACATTAACAGGTGTGGTAGAATTATACAAAGCATTAATTTTGAATGAATTATGCACCACGGGCTGGTCAGAAGAAGTCGCCGTAGCATTCAGGCAAGCATCCCATTGCTTAGGTACGCGGCGAATGCCGTCCGCAAAAAAAAAAAAAAAAAGATTGTGGTTGCTCACTGAACCAAGTGTTTACCGCGTTCATTACGTCTGCATCTGTGTGAAATCTTTGCCTCTTGAGAGCTTTTTTTTAGAGGTCCGAACAAATGACAATCACATTGTGACAAATCAGGACTATAGGCTGGATGTTGCAGAATGTCCCACTTCTTCCGTGCTAATGCTTCCTGCACAATCTTTGCGACATGCGGACGAGCATTATCGTGCAACAAAATCACACCACGAGAAAGCATGCCAGATCGTTTATTCTTGATGGCTTTTTGCAGCTTGTCTAGTGTTTGCAAGTAGTGGGAAGAGTTGATGTTGACACCAGGTTCTTCAAAGTCGGCGAACAATAGCCGTTCATGGTCAAAAAATGCGCTCAGCATAACCTTACCAGCGGAAACCTGTAACTTGAATTGTTTGGCTTTTGGTGATCCAGCATGCTTCCATTGCTTGCTCTCTCTTTTGCTGCCCGGCTCAAAGTGGTGACACCATGTTTCATCGCCTACCACTATGCGGAATTGAAATGCATCACCCTCCACTCTGTAACGCAGCAAGTGGTTCAAACACCATCCCAAGCGTTCCTCTTTTTGGTGGTCGGTCAACATCCGTGGTACCCACTGTGATCACACCTTCCGATATTGCAGGTTCTTACGAACGACCTTTTGAATTGTCCCAATTGACACATTAAATTCTGTCACTAGCGAACGTATGCTTCGACAACGGCTCATCTGTATTGCTGCATCAATTTTGGCGATGGTTTTTTTCTGTTGCAACAGTATGCGCTTGACCCGGTCGGAACATTCGTTCCGAGTCTGTTACTGTTGTCTTCGACACACATTTGTTACCGTACGCTGTCTGCATTCTTCGATGAATGTCCACTGGTCGACATCCTTCGAATGAAAGAGATTGAATCACCGCTCTTTGAGCTTCTTTGGACGGATTTTGGATCAACCCGGCCAATTTCTCAACGGTCAGAAACAGAACCTATGCATCATGAGACGATAAGCACTTGCTCTTTTATTCATTGGTCAGTACTTATTACATGACTATAACATGATCATGTTCAACGTACGCAATTACGCGCGGTGCGGCACGAACGGATTTCAAATGAACGCCCCTTATAATAGTAGTAGTAGTAGTAGTAGTAGTAGTAGTAGTAGTAGTAGTAGTAGTAGTAGTAGTAGTAGTAGTAGTAGTAGTTGTAGTAGTAGTAGTAATAGTAAGTAGTAGTAGTAGTAGTAGTAGTAGTAGTAGTAGTAGTACTTGTTTCAACAATCTTCCTTACAAACATATCATACGATACATTTCAGGATATCACATAACGTAGTTTTGCAAGTTTGCATAAATGAAACAAATATTTCACAGCATCAATATTTTACTGACAAAATAAACACAGTCAAGACATGGAATAGAGGTAGCATATATTACAGCTATTAGTGAATAGCTCAAACTCGGAATTAATAGAGACGTATAGCATGTGTATAGCAATGTGCCGACTTATACGAGGACAATGAAATATATGAATCCATTTTCGTATGCGTGGAGAGAGAGAGAGAGAAGAGAGAGAGAGAGAGAGAGAGAGAGAGAGAGAGAGAGAGAGAGAGAGAGAGAGAGAGAGAGATAGAGAGAGAGAGAGAGAGAGAGAGAGAATGAATGAAAATTTTTTATTGTTTTCAATTTCACCATTTTCGCCATGTTTACCAAATTGTGTCCATGTTTGTAAAGATGCTCATGATAATCGTCAGTATATAAGTGTGTGTGTGTAAAGTGGGGAGTTTGTTCATATTAGTTTTAGTGATTATGTTAGACAGCGTGTAAGTGTCTAGATGTGTGAGTGTGTGTAGGAGGGTGTGTCAATGTGTGTGCTTATATGTGTGTAGGTGTGCATATGTGTGTGCGTTTCTATGTGTGTATGTAGGTGTATGTGTGTGTATTTGTGTATGCGCGTGATTGTGTGTGCATGTGTGTATGTGTACACGCGTGTCTATGTGTGTGTTTATACATGTGTGTACGTGTGCGTATGTGTGTATATATGTGTATGTATGTGTGCTTGTGGGTATGTGTGTGTGCTTGTGTGTGTATGTGTGTTTATGTGTGTACGTGTGCGTGTGTGAGTATGTGTGTTTATGTGTGTGTGAATGTATGTATGTGTGTATGTGTGTGAATGTGAGTATGGTTATGTGTGTACGTGTGTGTAAGTGTGTGAGTATGGTATGTGTGCATATGTATGTGTGTAGGTGTGTGTATGTGCGTGTGTATACCTGTGTAGATGTGTGTATATGTGTGTCTGTGTGTATGTGTTTACATATGTATATGTGTGTGTATGTGTGAGTACGTGTATATGTGTATGAGTCTATGTGCGCGCATGTGTGTATGTGTTTGTGTGTATGTGTGTATGTATGTGTGTTTATGTATGTGTGTATTTGTGTTTATACATGCATGGGTGTGTGTATGTGTGTATATGTGAGAATGTGTGTATTTTTTAAAATGTATGTACGTGTATGTAAATGTGTGTGTGTATGTGTGTAGTATGTGCGTATGTGTGTATAGGTGTGTATTTCTATGTGTGTATGGGTGTGTATGGGCGGGTAGCGGGGTAGGGGTATCCCCTATCAAAGGAGAAGTAAGGCGCCTCCTTCCCTCCGCTAGCCTACGGGACACCCTTGAGCAAGGTGGAGTACCCGTTTAGCCCCCTGATCAGGGTTACGTGAAGCCATGGGTGCAGGTGGTGGATGAAGATGGAGAGCAGCCAACAGATAGTTGTAGGTTATGGTCTCAACCTTCACGACGGTAGGCAGAGGATCTCTATTTTGAGGAGACAATGGCTACGGTCACTGACCAGTATGGTCACTGCTAGGAAGGAAAGCAATGGCAAACTACCTTCTTTACAGATGCCAAGAAAATCATGTTGTGTGAAATCATCGATAATCAGAGAAACGGCGTAAATGGGTGCTCCATAGGAGCAGCCTCGCCCGGTAGGGATAGTCATGCGCACCAGGTGACTCCAGACCGTCAACAGGCTACTAGGTGCAACAGATTAATATCATTGAAAGTAGGAACTTGGAACGTTAGAACAATGAATGCAGATGGAAAATTAGAAAACATCAAAAAAAAAAATGGGGAGAGAGAAGATTAACATATTAGGAGTATCGGAAACGAGATGGAAAGGAGCAGGGATAAGGACAGGAGAGGATTGTAAGATTATTTACTCTGTGGGAGAAGAACAGCAAAGAAGTGTAGCCATTATATTAGATAAGCAAACATCAAATTCTGTCAAAGGATATCATGCTGTGTCAGACAGAGTCCTATTAGTAAAATTAAACGGAAGACCTTTTAAAATAAATGCCATTCAAGTATATGCCCCAACAAGTGAAAGCAGTGAAGAAAGCATAGAGGAATTTTATAATGACGTGGAGTCTGCTTTGAAGAACTGCAAAAAATCAGAAATAAATATCATAATGGGTGATTTCAACGCAAAACTAGGACAGCAAGGCGATGGATGCAGTGTAGGCAACCATGGTTTGGGAGAGAGAAATGAAAGAGGATACAGACTCGTAGAATTGGCAAAAGAACAAGAAATGGTTGTAGGAAACACCTGGTTTAAACAGCATCCTAGAAGATTATGGACATGGAGGAGTCCAGACAGCAGGATTAAAAACCAGATAGATTACATCCTGATTAGCAAAAGGTTTCGAAATGCGTTAACAGTCGTAAAAACAGTTCCAAATGCAGACTGTTACAGTGATCACAGATTAATTACATGCACATTGAGGGTAAAGTTAAAGAAAGTCAAGTATACAGCAGGAAACCCTAAATATGACTTGTGCAAATTGAAAACTGACAAAGAAATACAAGATAATTTTAACATAGAAGTAAAGAACAAATTTGATATATTGTCTGATCTAGAGATCCTGTTTCAAGATGTAGATGATCAATGGGAAACGATGAAGAATTCAATCAGTTGCGCAGCAGAAAAAACTATTCCAAAAGTAAAGAAAGTGGGCCGTAAAACATGGATGACTGAAGAAATTTTACAACTAATGGAAACAAGAAGACAGAACAAAAATAATCCTGCCAAATATGAAGAAATTCACAGAAAAGTGAGAACCTTATGTAAGGAGGCAAAAGAAATATGGCTTGAGAAAAATTGCAGAGAAATTGAAAAACAACACAACAGTAACAATGCGAAACTAATGCACAAAAGAATTCAGGAGCTTACTAATCAAAGAACACGTACATCAGCAGGCTGCCTAAAGACAAAAGATGGAAGAGTCATAATAGAAAAAGATCAGATATTACATGAATGGTCAGATTACGTGAAAAACCTGTATGACGATAACAGAGACGAACAGTATGATGTTCAAAATAATAATGAAGGACCAGCAATTTTGAAGATGGAGGTTCAGAATGCTCTTAACCATATGAAATCTGGCAAGACCCCCGGTTCAGACAGCGTCACAACAGAAATGATTAATGCTTTAGAAGAATATGGAATAGATCAAGTTACCAGTCTGCTTAATACAATATATGATACTGGAAATATACCTCAGGAGTTATGTAATTCTGTATTTATTGCAATCCCAAAGAAATCAGGAGCCTTGGAATGTGATCAACATCGAACAATTAGTATAATGAGTCACATCACGAAGATTTTGCTAAGAATTATCATGCAAAGAGTTAGGAGGAAAATACAACCTGAAATAGGAGAAGAACAATGTGGGTTTGTGGAAGGCAAGGGTACAGTAAATGCTGTGTATATACTGAGAAACATAATCGAACGTTCTATAGAAGTAAACAAAGATCTACACCTTTGCTTTATTGACTACACAAGGCTTTTGATAAAGTGAGACATGTCAACATGATAAGGATGCTTGAAGATCTACAAATTGATGGAAAAGATCTTAGACTTGTAAAAAACATATATTGGAAACAACAAGCTGCCATAAGAGTTGATAATGAAGTAAGCCAATATCAGCCTATTAAAAGGGGTGTGAGACAGGGATGTGTAATGTCTCCAGATCTGTTTTCCCTGTACAGTGAAAGTATTTTCAGAAATATTGAAGATATGGAAGGAATCAACATTGGGGGACGATGCATCAATAACATTAGATATGCAGATGATACAGTCTTGATTGCAGACAATGAACAGGACCTGCAAAATTTAGTAGATGCGATTGTTACACACAGTGAACAACTAGGGTTAGAATTAAATTGTAAAAAGACACAGATTATGGTCGTCACTAGGAAGGACGAAATACCACAATGTAATATACAAGTAAATGGGTATATTCTTCAACAAGTGAGCAGGTACAATTATCTCGGAACAGTAATAACATCTGATGGGAGATGCCTTGAAGAGATTAGAACAAGAATCGCCATGGCAAAAGTAGCCTTTAGCAGGATGAAAAACATATTGACCAATAAAAAGATGTCAATTGAAACGAGAAAAACAGTGTTGAGATGCTACATTGAACCTGTACTTTTGTATGGATGTGAAGCGTGGACAATGAGCAGTCAGGCTGAAAAACATCTGATGGCTGTAGAGATGTGGTTTCTGAGGAAAATGCAAAGAATACCATGGGCAGCCAGAAAGACCAATGAACAAGTCCTTCAAGAAACAAATGAAGATCGTAAATTGATTAGAGAAATTAGACGTAGACAGTCAAAATGTTTTGGGCATGTTATGAGAAGAAATGGATTGGAGAATTTGGTGACAACTGGTAAGATCGAGGGGAACAGACCAAGGGGAAGACCTAGAAGCAAGTACCTGGATGGCTTGGCCTTATGGCATGGTCGAGACAGAAACACGGAGCTGATCCACGACTCTGGTGATCGAGTGAGATGGCAGAACATGACCGCCCACGCTTACCGGCATGGCACATGATGGATGGATGGATGGGTGTGTATGTGTATGCGTATGTTTATGTGTGCATGTGTGTTTGTGTGTGTATGTGTGCGTGTGTTCGTGTATGTATTTGTATATGAATGTGTGTGTATATGCGTGTATAGTTTGCATGTGTTTATGTGTATGCATGAGTGTGTATGTATGTATATCTTCGTATGTGTGTATGTTCGTTTGTATTTATATATATGTGTGTACGAGTATGTGTGTATGTGTTTTACATGTATATGTGTGGGTGTGTATGTGTTGGTGTGTTTGTGTTGTATGTGTATGTTTGTGCGAGTATGTGTGTATGTTTGTTTACGTGTGTGTACATGTATGTATGTGTGCATACGGGTGTGTAAGAGTGTGTATATGTGAGTATATGCTTGTGTGTTTGTGTGTGTATGAGTGCGTGGGTATATGTGTATGTATGTGTGTATGTATGTGTATAAGTGAGTATGTGTGTCAATGTGCGTGTGTATATGTGTGTATTTGTCTGTATGTGTGTGTGTATATGTGTATGTGTGTGTATGTGCGTGCGCAAGTATATGTGTATGTGTGTGTATGTGTATGTATGCTCGTGTATGTGTGTGTTTATGTTTGTGTGTATGTATGTACGTATGTATGCATGCAGTGTATGCGAGGGAGTGTGTGTTTGTATATTATTGAGTGTGTGCATAACTGCGAGAGTTTGTGCACATTATGTAAGAATGTATGCAGGAATGTATGTGTGCGTGTGTATATATGAATGTGCATGTGTACGTGTGTCTGCCTGTCTCATAGCATGGTAATATGCATTGTTTTTGTTTACAATATCCCATTGACAATGTTGTTTTCCTATGTGAATATAACATGCACAATTGATGAAAGAAAAATGAATGATTGGAAGGGCCCAATCTAAGATGGGCCTGTGTGCCCAATTTGTAACCCTTTTAAAGTAAAGATTGTTCGTTCGTTCGTTCGTTCATTCGGTGCGCTATTTATCAATATAATTAGGGGACCAGGAGATCTGCTATCTTGCATTACATTTTTGGTTGTATTTATATTCATATTGTATCTATTGTATGTTGAACTCAGCTTATAAATATGATTTTGCAGTCTGTTCTCGTCGCTGTCTAAAACAGGCATTGATCGTCTGCAAGTAAAAGCCCATTTGTTGCAGATAAATCTGTTATTTCGTTTAATGTAAGGAGTTCGACATTTTCCGAATCGGTTCTGTGAAGGCTTCCTTCATTGGATAGTCTGTCCATGTAGATATTAAATAGCCAACGATAGATATTAAAGAGCACATATTCCTGTCTCATTCCTGTATTGACTGTGAACATATCTGATATACCTTGTTGTGTACTTACCGCACTTTGGCTCGAGTGGTACATGGCTATGATGTTGTCTAGTAATTGTTCATGAATCCCGTAATCTACTAGGATGGTCCATAAATTATATCTATCTACTCTGTCAAAAACTACTGAGCGTAATCTTGCCAAGAAATCAACAATCTGCTGAAAGATGCTGATGTTGACAGCGATGTCCTGTAAAGGACATGCGAACAAACAAAAAAAACTCTGTCAAAATCACATTTGCTGATCTACAAACACACTTTTCGATGCCCCCCCCCCCCCAACCACACACACACACATAATTGTTTGTCTTACTGTGACTCTGGACGTCCTTAATAATAAAACTGCCAACATACGTAACAACGGCACGAAATTTCGAATTTTCATACATAACAAAGCACCAAATTTCGAATTTTCCTACGTAACGACGGTACCAAATTTTGAATGTTCATACATAACAACGGGACCAAATTTAGAATTTTCATACATAACAACGGCAGCAAATTTCGAATTTTCATACATAACGACGGCACCAAATTTTCAATTTCATACATAACAATGGCTCCGCATTTCGAATTTCTGTCGAAAAATGAAGCTGCAAGATAATTAGAATTTAATGCTAGAGCGTTTTTTCTAAG
The DNA here is from genome assembly GCA_963921405.1 of Cepaea hortensis. Lineage (NCBI taxonomy): Eukaryota > Metazoa > Mollusca > Gastropoda > Stylommatophora > Helicidae > Cepaea > Cepaea hortensis. The sequence goes on from OY992878.1 coordinate 82,706,762, forward strand.
GAAGGAAAATAATAATTATGTCAGGTATTATTTGTAGTGCTTGCATACATTAAGTTTATTTGCCACAGGACACAGATAATACGCAGATAATTATTGATACAATTGTGCATCTTGTCTTCATGAGCCCCAAGACACCGATAATTGTTAAATTATTATTTACATGATTTATTGTTGCTTCCGCCCAATGTCCCATAGCTGTAATTCCTAATATGTTCGAAAGCATTAATTCTGAGCTATGTTATACAGTTATAACGCCTTCATATATTAGGAATGTAAAACTTCTGAAGTTTGTTAGTTATTGGTGTTTAGAATGTGAATGTTAAGTGAACTATACGTGGTATTGATCTTCATGCATTCAGCTCTCATGTTGTTTAATAACTGTGACTGTATCCCGTACTCTTCCTTTTGTTTGCTCCCGCGATAATATTGGTGATACAGTTTTAGCTAGTTTGAGTCTGTGGTTTCATTTCATGCCAGATTATTCAATCAGAACAATGTTATGGCCTTTGTAGCTACATCACTTCGCGAAAATAGATATTTGTGACTGCTCATAAACCTTTCCTTGTGAAATTAATGGGGATGTTTCCTTTTGTTTTCTGAATACAATTTTCACATACTATCTACATTCTATGCTTCTATATCATGGAATGTTGCCAAGGAGTGGACATTTAGGATCTACTCTTCACGATCTTGTAAAGTTTGTCATCCTTCATCGAGTTTAACTTTTTATTGTCTTATTACGACCAGTGAAACACAGACTCTGAATCACGTACGCAGAGCTCTGTTATACTTTGCAATCTTTTGCAGTTTCTTACGTGTTTGTTTTTCCGATATTATTAATGACGCTGTCTGTAATTCTATTTCTTTTGTTTTTGTGGCCTACCTGTATTTCTTTTGTCTGACAGGCTTCACAGAAAGGTCTATTTTGTTATGCCATAAGCAAGTTTTCTGAATGTATCTCGTACTCAGTGTCAGTGTTTTTCCTCAACTCTCCATTCTCTAGAATTTGTTTAGTTGTCTCCGTGAAGTCAACATTGGTGATTCATTCATATCATTGTAGAACTTGTATTCTATAAGTGTAATGATCAATGAATGTCTGCAATGTATTAGCATTTGGTTTTACCGTTTTCCTTTTCTCAGAATTACACATCAACACTGACTTGACGTTATATTCAAATTCTCAAGTTGTGTTCAAAAAGTTAGCTGCATATCCTTTACAGGACGTAGCACTCAACTCCAGCATTTTTTGGCTGTTTGTGATTCTTAGGCAAATTGACGTTCAGTAGTTTGCCGAAGTTTGTCTGAACGACAGACACTCATACCATTTTAGAGAAACTAACGCAAAGCGGTCAGCTTCCAAATCGCCCGCAGCTGTGTTTCGAACGTGGTATGCGGGATTACAAATTGTATTTGTAACTCCTTCGCCACAGAGTCGTTAAGTATTGTATTAGGTTCAATTTAAACAATGGCGGTTTCTAAAGGTAAAGACCGCTTTTCAGGCCATGAGGTTTGGTGAGTATATGGTGCAAGCCGGACACTGAGTGACTGAGCAGCACTCAATGGGTAATGTCAATATCACGCCGACAACTTTTACTTCTCGAAAATTCTCTGGTGCCGCTGGATGTTGGAGCACTTGATGATTACTGGCAAGATCGAAGGGAGGAGACCAAGGAGAAGACCAAGAAGTAAATACCTGGATGGCTTGGCCACGTGGAATGGTCGAGACAGAAACACGGAACTGATTCACGACTCTGGTGATCAAGTGAGATGGCAAAACATGACTGCCCATGCTTATCGGCATAGTACATGATTGATGGATGGAGACCTGGAAGCCTAAGTCCATGAAACAAGTCACCGGCTCAAGACGGACTCGAGTAAATGACGACCTGGTCGGCAGACAAGCACACTAGCCGCTGTCCTACACTGGGATCCCAATTTCTTGTGTGTCCACAATTTCCCAGCTCTATGGAAGTTACTATTACCTGTTGTATTCTTGATTTAATAATATATACTTGTATCTATCTATTTCTTCACAGCTGCATACCTTGTTACTCAGCTCTGAAAGAATTTGTAGGATTTCCTCCGCTAGATATAAATTGTGTATGCACTGTTTCAATGTTAATTTTGTTCAGGGTTCTGACAAATACTATTTATAATGTTATACAAGATAGTAAGGTATATGAATAACAATTATAACAAATACAAAACGAAACAAAAATTCAACAATGGAAAAAAGAAAGAAAGATTTCAGGCTCCCAAATTTTGACCTACTAGAGTTGCATATGCCAGTCTCCCTGCCCAGGGGTTAGCGATTTTCTCCGTAATCCAGTATACTCTCGTGAGTAACGTAACCTGCACGAAAATCGGTAGCGGTTCTCGCCGCGTTGGTGACTTACGTGGTATGTGATCCGGCCGCTCAGAAAGCAATGGCAAACTACTGGGCGTAATCTTGCCAAGAAATCAACAATGAGCTTAAAGATGCTGATGTTGACAGCGATGTCCTGTAAAGGATAATAAATAATAAATGTTTGCATATCCTTTACAGGACATCGCTGTCAACATCTGCATCTTTCAGCTGATTGTTGATCTCTTGTTGGATCAACACCTTGTGTTGCATACATTGACATACATACATTGATCAAATCTTTTATCCGTCTCGTGAGAATGCAACAACATTAGGGACATAGTTGATACAAGCATCTGTATTGCACTGTAGGATCAAGGCACTGCTGATCGTATTGCATGGAGAATGTGTGTGTGTGAGTGTGTGTGTGTGTGTTTGTGTGTGTCTTCATCATTGGCACCTTTCCATCTTGACAAACGATAGTTTGTTACATTGTGCTTCAAAAAGGCATAATAACTACAACCCATGCAGGTAGCGAATGTGACTGATCAATTCGCACTGTAAATATTAGTCCACAATGGATGCATGGGAACTCATGGGCATTTTCACCATCACACACCATCTTACATCTCACAGGCTCAGTGTGTGACCTATCTGCAATCAATTTCTCCTTTGTCTTTATTCCATTTCTGATATTTGCCCTCCATGCAACACGTTCGGCGGCGATTTGAACGCCACGTTCGGCGCCAATTTGAACCCACGGTGCAATATATAGAAGGGAGCAGTGAAGGATGGCATGGTTCCTGGTGGAGAGGGCTGTCGACGATAGTGAGGGCCCTACGGGCCCAAAATTTAAAAAAAACATCCATCGATCGGTCTAGCAGTCCACCGAACACTAAACCGGAAAATGATTGCCGGACCGATGCAAATGAGGCTCGAAGGGATTCTTCTTTGTTTGCGGTTGTTTGCGGTGAATTAAAATTGAAGTATATATATATATATATATATATATATATATATATATATATATATATATATATATATATATATATATATATATATATATATATATATATATATATCTTATATAACATTTACATTCAAAATCATGAATGCGCTGTTCAGCTTATTTAGTAAGTTTCCATGTCTCACATATTGCAATGGAAAAGACACATGCTCTTGAAAATCTAAGGTGTATAGTTCATTTGTCCCCCTGCACAATTTATTCAGTTGTTTAAGTTTTTGAAGTGCAATAGATATTCGTCTTTTAAGTTTCCTTCATTGTGTCACCATTTTTGCTAATTATTGACCCAATATGTTCGACATTTTCCATCACCTCCACTTTTTCCTCATTAACAAATGTTTCTTTCTCCCTATTAGCTGTATCTGTATGCATTATCTTTGTGTTTGCTGTGTTTAGATATAGGTTATGATGTTCACTATTCTTTTAGGTTGAGGTTATTAGTTTTTCTAAACCTCATGTCCTGTGGATAGTAATAATGTAACATCAGCATATCGAATCTCTGGTATTTCATAACCACGGATATTTAGGGCATCATATTGCTCCTTTGTTATATTGCCTCTAACATTTCTTATTATACTTTCGGCGTACATGTTAAACAAATAAAGGGACAGCACACAGCCATGACGTACTCTTCTCTTTTATGAGTTGTTCTACTTGTGATTCCTGTCTCCCTGGTCTAGGAGTTAGCGACTTTCTCCGTAATACCGTATACTCTCGTGAGTAATGTGTCGACGGCGAGAATCGGTAGCGGTTCTAACCGCATCGGTAACTTACGGGGTATGTGAGCCGGTCAGAAAGCAATGGCAAACTACTGAGCGTAATCTTGCCAAGAAATTAACAATCAGCTGAAAGATGCTGATGTTGACAGCGATGTCCTGTAAAGGATATGCAAACATTGCACTACATGTGATGGAAAGCCAGTTTTCCTAATGCTTTTTCAAGATTTCGGATGTACACAATCAAATACCTTTAAATAATCCACACAAAATAAGAGTAGGTTTACATTAAATTCTATACACTTCTCTGTTATTAAACTCCTGTTGAGTATGTGAAATCTTGTTCCTCTTCCTTGTGAAAATCCCGCTTGAACCATGTTAATTTCTTCTATTTTTTTTTTTACCATGTCTTCCCATTATGATGTTTAGTAGAATTTTACTTCCATGACTGATTCAGGCAACAGTTCTATAGTTGGTGCATAACTTCAAGTTGCCCTTTTTATATATTGGAATTAAGATAGTTTTAGAGTGAGCAATGTCGTGAATAATAGAAATATCACGACATAGCGCAAAAGTTATCTTAATGAAAACAGTGTATGCTGTCCCTTTACCTGTATGAAGTGAATAATGCACAATGAATAATGAAATGGTGGCGAAACTGAAATAAAGGAAGATGTAATATTCAAGAAGAATGTTGAGAATATTGTAGACAGAGAAGAAAACAAACTCTGAGGTATTAATAACAGCTGGAAATGTTACGACATTCCTCACTGAAATTATAAGGAAAGGACAAATGAAATGTATGAGAAAAATCAACACAAGAAGTAGAATAGAGACATTAATCTTATGTTAGAATATACTACATTTCTCAGCCCTTTAAAAATAACGTTCGTTAGCTCGTCTGCTTCTTCTCCTCCTCCTCAGTTTGCGCTCAGATAGCCACGTTTCTGTGATTTGTAAAGGCAGTCTTAGTATCTAACTGTAGGTGTAATTGTCGTAGTTGTCTAAAAGATAAATGTCGTGTATAGTAACAGTTCAGTAAAACACACCTGTTCATGAATTTGGTGCACTGGGCAGATTGGGCTACACCCATATTTGTATACACCAGTCTGCTGTCGGTTCGTGATGTGGTCAGTGTCACAGTGACCGCCTTGTCTTCCTAAAAGTTTTCTAGTACCCATTTCAGGCTGGGTGGACCTGGAAGCCCACATTCATTTTTACAATTCACCTCGATGCGAGTCGAACTCATGACTACCGAGTCGGCAGGCGAGCTGTTTGTCTGCCTGCTTGCATGCCTTGCTGTCTGCCTATCTACCTAGCCACCTAACCACTTGCTTGCATGTCTGTCTGCCGTCCGTTCGTCCATCAACCCGTTATAATGTCTGTCTTTGCACCCGTCTATCCAACAGTCTGTCTGTCGATGTGTTTGTGCAACGTGCCATCCAATAATGAAAATTATACCCTGACACCATTGTCAGTGTTTTCCTCTTCTTCTTCGTCCTCTTCTTCTGTTGCTTTTTCTGCAGTTGCTGCTGCTGCTTCTTTTACTTCAAGTCCACGCACCTTTGCGTTGGTGATTATGCCTGTCCACAACTTTCGGTCTCTTATGCTGCTAATTAATAAGTATTGACCCTGACATTCCTCCGTGCCATGATGCAAAACCGCCCGGGATCCTCTCTTGATTTCCCCCACCTCGCCTCGCCCTCTCCCATCCCTCTGCATCCGAAAGTATGTGGACCGCCAACTTCCGATGCGAGCAGCCAACGCTCCCTCTGAGTCAACAGTGTGCATTTACACGGAACAATAAATGAATTCGGCTATTCCCTTAGCAAGATGTTTTGCTTTGCCAACACGTAAACATGTATACTAACTCCTCGTGGAAAAATAATAATAATTCCCGAGACAGCAAGAAAAACAAATATTTATACACATAACACATAAATAAAATATACCCTTTCATTTGTTTTTGAAATAACTGAAACATCATGGGCTTACTTCCTGGGCTAATTTAGTGGGATATACTGGAAAGAAAATTGTATTTAACATGTATCTCAAAATAAAAAAAATAGTAAACCCACCAAATGTTATTGTGTATTACTGGTTTCCGCAGACATAAATAAGGCAGTTTATCTCAATATGTGGGTCTGTTTCAACATCTCCACCGGCATTCCACAGACGTGGCTTTGTTAAGTTGACTTGACAGATGAATACGGTTTGCTATTTTCATAAAATGAAATGTGTGCAGCAGAAGAAGATTGAATTTTAAGACAAGTACAGTTCTTCTTCTTCTTCTTCTTCTTCTTCTTCTTCTTCTTCTTCTTCTTCTTCTTCTTCTTCTTCTTCTTCTTCTTCTTCTTCTTCTTCTTCTTCTTCTTCTTCTTCTTCTTCTTCTTCTTCTTCTTCTTCTTCTTCTTCTTCTTCTTCTTCTTCTTCTTCTTCTTCTTCTTCTTCTTCTTCTTCTTCTTCTTCTTCTTCTTCTTCTTCTTCTTCTTCTTCTTCTTCTTCTTCTTCTTCTTCTTCTTCTTCTTCTTCTTCTTCTTCTCCTCCTCCTCCCCCCCCCCTCCTCCTCCTCCTCCTCCTCCTTCTTCTTCTTCTTCTTCTTCTTCTTTTTCTTTGCTCTCTATCCTCCACTGGGTTATAGGCCCTGAATTAACTCTCTTCAAACCCCCTTCACGCCAAACCCCCTATTTTCAGCCATCGCATCCAGCTCTGTCTTGTCCCTTCCATATTCCTCATTTCTGTTTCTATTCGTGATTGGTTGGATTATGTGGCTACGGTGTTTTTCTACGGGATGAGGAAGCCAGCCCCACGCCGAACCTTCCTTTATCGACTCTTTGGAGCTGTATTGTTGTTACAGTATGATACTATTCATCGCCTCCCTTGAGTTTCCCAGTAATACACAGACTGCATGGTGGGTTACCGCTGATACTATTCTTTGACTCCCTTAAGTGTCCCGGTAACACACGGATTGTTTGGTGAGTTACAGTAGATACTATTATATGCCTCACTTACGCGTCCCGGTAACACACAGACTGTATGGTGGGTTAAAGTCTATACTATTCTTTGCCCCCCTTAAATGTCCCGGCAACACACGGACTGTATGGTTGGTTACAGTTGAACCTATTCTTTGCCCCCTTAAGTGTCCCGGTAACACACGGACTGTATGGTGAGTTACAGTTGATACTATTCTTTGCCACACGTATGTGTCCCGGTAACACACGGACTGTATGATGGGCTACAAGTTGAGCCTATTCTTTGCCTCCTTAAGTGTCCCGGTAACACACCTACTGTATAGTGGGTTAGAGTTGATACTATTCTTTGCCACACGTATGTGTCCCGGTAACACACGGACTGTACAGTGGGTTAGAGTTGATACTATTCTTTGCCACACGTATGTGTCCCGGTAACACACGGACAGTACAGTGGGTTACAGCTGATACTATTATTTGCCTCCCTTAAGTGTCCCGCTAACACACGGACTGTATCCTTCTTAGTCGCTTCTTACGACATGCATGGTAGGTTGCGGTGTTCATATTCTTGCTTTCCTTTAGCATCCATGTAACACACGGTGACAATTAAAATTGAGTAATATGGAATATTTGGGGCATATGACAGACATGAATGTCTGGAAAAGATCATTATGGAAGGTTGTGATCTTTTGAATCCGAGAAGAGGAGTACAACAAGATAAACGGATTCATGATATCATATATAATTTACTCATCATAGCGTGGCTAAAATTCAAACTGCCTACGCTTAATTTCACCAATCTGTTTAACGATTTTAATATGTTTTATGAAGGAGTCTCTCATTTGATTGTCTGATCGTCCGTGATATTATTTTAATTTTCTTAGAAACCACATTTCTACTGCTATTGAATTTTTATCAGCCGGTCCTATAATTGTCCTCCTGGTATGTGCACACACCTTATAGCTTATTGGTACCATTTTAACACTCCTTTTGTCAATGCTTTTGACAATATTATATTGGCTAGTATGTTTTACATCTTGCGAAAGGCTATTTTTGCTTCGGCAGTCCTTGGTCTAATCTCTGCAAGACATGGCCGGTCAGATGTTATGACTGTTCAGAGATAGTTGCACCGATTCATATATTTAAGAAGTTCCCATTGACTTGAATGTTACTGCAGTATTTCTACTTCTTTTTTTTTCGGTTTGTTTTTGCTTTTTGGAGGTGACCATATTTGCGTCCGTGGCTTAGGAGTGGTGTTGGATGTAAGATGTAATTTTCAATGTAAGTGTGGTTCCGGGAGAGATGGGACGAATACAATATTGACAACCAGTGCGTGGCAGGAACAATTATCATCTACATCATCTTCAAAATGTAGCATATCCATTACAGAACGTCGCTCTCATCACGCGCATCAAATAGCCTCTTGATCTCTGCCCATTTCTACTGTCTCGTGCACTCCATGCCAAAGGTTCTGCAATGTCCCGAGTCCATCCATCTTTGTGCTGGTTGCCCTCGCCCTCTCCACTAGGAACCATGCCATCCTTCACTGCTCCCTTCAAGCCACGTGACTTTTAACATCACCAAAGTATTTCAGCCACAGAGATATCTGCACCTTGCGACAATTGCTAAAGTGAACAGAACCCTTATGATATTGTTAAGAGAGATACGATGTTCATTCTATATTACGAAGTCAACCAGTTAACATACATATGTTTTGTTTCAGACACACTAGGTTAGCAGCGGACGCAATCTTAATTCTTTTGACGACATTCCTCTTCTGCTTTGGCGTTGGTGGCCACTCACATCTGGATGAGGAAGAGGAGGAGGAGCCAGACCACAAATCTCAGGGATTGTACAGCGTTCAATCAACATGGCGTGGGAAGAGAATGAGCCAGATGTCCTGTCACTGTTGTTCTAATTCTTTCAATAGCCACTGCTGCCTGCAGTGTATGAGAAGGTTAATGCCACTTCAGTCACATATCATGTCTAGATTAGAGATGCTAAACTAACCAGAAGTTTGATGTGTGTGAATCGTTTGGAATGACGAGTGTTAACTATTCTCTTCCTAGAAGGTTATTTTAGTTTCAGTCACATATTATGTCTATATTAGAAATGCTAAATTAAACATAATATTGATGTTTGTGAATCGTCTGGAATACCGAGTTTTAACTCTTAAGCCACATGCACTGGTGTTCCTGGCGCCTGAGCCCAGCTTGAGATTGTTGTGAAAACGTCTCTCCCGGCCGTGTACCACAGCACCATGTCTACGAGGACTGCTGCGGAGCTCTCCGACACCTCTCTTAGCTCAGAAATCAGCTGAGTGTGCAAGACTGGCAGCACATTTGACATATTCTGAGAGGCAAATAAGAATGTATCCAAGTCGTGATTGTGTATAGTACATACAGACTGACTCTTATTTCCCTCGCATGTTTAAGGTACTTAACTACCAACAGACTGGAACCCAATTCTTTTCGTTTTGCCATGTATCCCCCATTGGATCATAAGCTCTTAACCAACTCACATCAAGCCATCATATATTTCGCCATCTCCTGCATCTCCCGCCATGTCTTCCTATGTATTGTTATATCTGTCTCTAATTCTCATCTTCCTGTGTGATTAGGTCTTCTTCATTTTCGGGTGCACTATGAGTGTGATAAAATGGACTTTCTGGGTGTACAGTTATCGAGCTTACTCAATAGGTTGCTATCCAGCACCATCGATGTTTCCTCACTTGTTTCTCTGGAATCTGTTTAGTTTTCTCAGTGGGCCCGATTTAGTGATTCTATCACACAATGTAGTCATTCTGTTCTGCACAACCACCAGTTCAAGACAGTATTTAATTTTCAATGATAATCTGAATTGTTCTCCGAGTCTATGATCCTTAGAGTAGCATATATCTAAAGTTAGAGTTAAATATTCTAAGATTGGTGCTAGGTTTAATTAATTTCTTCTAGCTTACAAACATTTCTTAGTGTTATGAAAGTTTCTTTTGCCTTTTGTATTCTTATTGTAAGATATGTATCTGCTTTGTCTACAATTATACCTAAATAGGTGTATGCTTTCATCACATGACGTGACATTTCACCAAGGAAGGTCGGTTAATCGTTTGTTTGATTAGTTTTCATTAGCTTTGTCTTTCTACTTTTAATTTTAGACCTAATTGTTTTGACCTCCTATCAAGAGTATTCTGGTTATATTGCATCTGATTTCGTGTATTCGACAGGGGGACATGTTTTCAGCGAAATCCAGGTCATCAAACTGCTCTGTCATAGTTCACTGAATTCTATTTTCAGCGATAGTTGTTGTTGTGCTCTTTATCCATTAGTAGCCATAATGACAAAAGGCATCGCGTGGCACATCTGTTCTTATTTCAAGTACATCAGTTTTCTTTCCTGCAGAACTTTGCACTTTGTGTATCTATATGCTATCCTTATGAACTGTTTCCATAGAGATTTCTCACAATTCTGTTAAAGTTATTGTTATGGTCCACAAGTCCAATATAAAATAGTCATTTCAATTTAAAGCTTTGCTTTATTTTTATGCGTCTTTGATCAGCGAAAGACATAATTTGTCAGAATCCTGCCTCTATATCCCTTAATTTTTTTTGTCAATGGCACCTCCGAATCTCTACAGAATGATCCTGCTTAAAATGTTTCCAGGAACTGACAACAATTTTATTCCTCCATAGTTTCGCAGCTTTGGCCGTTGTCGAGTGCTGATGGTAACTACCCTGAATATTTCCACCTGCCCATCACCCAGGGTTTCTCTAGACTGGGCGGCGCAGGGAGTGCATATGTTGAATGAGTTGACTGACAGACAAGCATACTTAATAAGAAAAAAGGAAAGTAATTGATTCCCGGGTAGAGCAGAGGATTCTTTATATGCTCTTTCAGCAGTTAATAATTTCTGTCATTGAGTATAATTTGGGGCTCCTGGCAGTATCAAAGAGCCAACTTGAAAGGTTGGAGCGCATACAGATTGAAAGGTTGGAGCGCATACCAAATGCGGCCATGCGTGTGATTCTGGGATGCACAAAGGACACACCAATTATTTGCATGAGGCATATCCTGGCTCTGCCAACAATGGCGGATAGGCTTAGGGTCCTTCAGGCCAAATTGTACATGAGAGTTGCTGCAGATAGGGATCACCCCCTGCATGTAGCCATGGATATGGTCAAGGGTCATAGACTAAGACGAGGCAGGTCTTTGATGGCACAGGCATACACATCTAAACGTCAAGTGTCTGATCAAGAGGCCATCAATCGTGAAAAAGAGTGGGTTGAAGTGCCGGCAGACAGGATGGACTGGCACAATGTAATAGTAACACTTGGTTGTGAGTGCAGAGATTGGGCAGCGGGACGCACAGAGTGTGAGATGTAACAGCTGATCCAGAGTAACACACATCAAAGTGACATAGGATCTATACTGATGGGTAAGTGGTGAGAAAAAGACGTAGTGGCTGGGGTTTCATTGCGAAGGCTTATGGACGATTTTTAAAAAAAAAGGAGAGTATGGCATATGAGGCTACGACCTCCAGTATGAGAATGGAGGTCGAAGTAGTCACTGCGGCATTCCGTTGGTTAAAGGAGACCACTGCAACACATATGGTCTTCATCGCGGACTCACCGAGTCGTTTTTAAGCGACTTTTTCACCGAGTATGCTTAGTAAAGTGGAGAAATGAATGTTTCGTTTGGAATGGCTCACCTCGCTTTAGATGTCACAGATTGTGAAAATTGTATGGATTTTTTGCCCTGGCCATGCGGGAGTGCGGGAGAATGACCAGGTTGATAGGCTGGCAGGGAATGCACTGCTTGGTGGTAGATTACCTATGGTCAAGGGAAAGGTGGTAGCACTTTCTTCTGCTCCTGTTGGACCAGGTGGAGAAAGTGGAGGAACAGATTAAGAACCCGTATGAGGAAAGGATGAGATTGCGGGGAATTGGCAGTGGTTCTGGTAGAATCTCAAAATTGAGAGGGAAGGCCAGGAGAACTTTCAATCAGATAGCTGTGGCGTATTAGTAGTGTGACTCTTCGCTGGCTGTTGAACGAGGGGATGAAGCGTGTATGGGAATATCCTGAATGCAGTAATGTCGGTTCTTAGTCAACTCAGGTCAAGTCAGCACAACTGATTCCCAATATGACTAATGAAATGAGGAAGCGTTAATGATCCACCGCGAGCTATCCACGAATAATGGTATTAGTTTACTGCTTTGCATTTTCTATTAAAATCAAAAATGAGATCACTTTATAGTTAGTTAGTTAGTCGCCGTTCCAACTTCACGGCAAAGGATCGCCCCATTATGATAGGTTTCTGTGCCATATGTATCAACCAAAATGCTTCTCACTGCCCTATGTGAAAAGTAGAAAAGACAGCAGTCTCGTCAAATCAACAACCCGCACATGTAAACTATGCATAATGCCGCTGCCATAATGCCAAGACAAAATTCCGCCACGACAAATACAGTTCGTTGTTAATGGAAGCGGCAGTCATTAGAAAACCATTAGCCACACACCACTGCATAGGGCAACCCAGTTAGTTCAGCGACCGGTCGGCCGCCATGTTTCTGAACATGCAGTTCACGCTACAAACAACCTCGGACACGTGTAAAAGCACTCCGAATGAAATGCACAGCTCACAGTGTCTCTCCGCACACTCAACTCAGGAATGGCCAAGGCAGAGGACACAATCAGAGAAGTAATCTTGCTTGAAAACATAGAGAGAGGAGAGGAGTGGAATCATAATGCCAATGGAAACGTATGACCTGTGCATGATCATAATCACACTGGACTGCGAGTGCAGGGAATGGCCGGCAGGGGAGGTGCAACAATTGATTCACGACAATTCGCGCCCGGGTGATGTAATCATCTATACGGTTGGCTCTGTGTCTAAAGGCAAAATAAATGCCCGGGGGATCATAGCAAAGGTTAATGGGCTGTGTTTAGTGCAAGAGAGCCTGGCATATGATACGATGACATCTTGTCTGAGAATGGAGGTGGGGGTATTCAGCAGCGGCCCGATGGCCGGAGGACAAACAGCACACACATGTCGTGATTTTAACGATGGCTGGAGGACAAACAGCACACACATGTCGTGATTTTAACGATGGCTGGAGGACAAACAGCACACACATGTCGTGATTTTAACGATGGCTGGAGGACAAACAGCACACACATGTCGTGATTTTAACGATGGCTGGAGGACAAACAGCACACACATGTCGTGATTTTAAGGATGGCTGGAGGACAAACAGCACACACATGTCGTGATTTTAACGATGGCTGGAGGACAAACAGCACACACATGTCGTGATTTTAACGATGGCTGGAGGACAAACAGCACACACATGTCGTGATTTTAACGATGGCTGGAGGACAAACAGCAGACACATGTCGTGATTTTAACGATGGCTGGAGGACAAACAGCACACACATGTCGTGATTTTAACGATGGCTGGAGGACAAACAGCACACACATGTCGTGACTGTAACGGACTCGTGGTTAATAGAAGACGAGGCAGGAGTCGACCACCATAACATGAACACAAGACATTGCAGACACCTTGAGCATGAGGGTGCAAGAGACAGTAGAAATGGAAAGAGAAGGAGAGTTCTTTCGGAGCGCCTTGATGAGAGCGACAGTCTGCAACGAACTTGCTGCTTGAGAATGAATACCGACATTGCTTTATGTATTCTTTTATATTAAAAAAAATCCTCCTATGGCGTGACTACAACCTCAATGTCCAGGGGAAAATATAATATAGAATTGTGATCACGGTATGATTTACTTGCTCGGCATACGCGTCAATGGGGATTAGTTTTGAATACACGAGATACTGAAGCTCTATCATAAACTTACAGTCTGTATGTGTTACTTACGACTCGCTAGTGCAAATACGTGCTGACATATTTAGTAATACGTGTCTTACAATGCTCACATTTCAATACAGACTGCAGTTATTTAACATTGTTTCACGGAAGGGAATAGTGGAGAGTATGCAAGATGATGTCAAAGTACAGATGTGTGGCCAAAACCAGAGATTGGGTGGACGTGGCCTGCATGAATACACCGTGAAGATGCAGACCAGAGTACCGCGACTCATTACAGCAGACTCTCAATTCGGAAATGGTATTTGATGATGATAACGACGATTAAAAGTCTGTTCCGTGGCGAAGACGAGGTTACGAACGCGGTTCGTAATCCCGCACACCAGAGTTCGAAACACAGTCGTTCAGAAATCAATGGCAAACTACTGAATGTAACCTTGCTCAGGAGTCACTAACAATTAAAAAAAATGCTGGGGTTGACTGCTGCGTCCATTTAAAGGACATGCAATTAATTGTGATAGTGCTGATGATAAAAACGATGAAGATGTGTTCAAAAATGCTTTAAAAAAAACACCTTCACTGTGACATGACCAGTAGGCTGTAGATGCCCACGAAATAAACCATTCAGTGGGAGCCACACTAGCGCAATGGCTAGAGCGCTTGCGTGTGAGCCAGGTAATCACGTGTTCAAATCCAAATCAAGGCGGTCAGGGATAACGCTGAAAACCCTTAAGGTTAAAGAAAAAGAAGATAAATATGAAAAGCAGATTTTAGTAATAGCAAAACCAGAGCTACCAAAGGCCCACGACACGTATAATGAAACAAATACAATAACAATTGTAGCTAGCCTACCGAAATTGGCTTGTGCTTCCGGATCAACCTAGGTTAGAATATAATATTTAACAAGGCAATGGACCATTGAACATGTCCTAAGGCGCACTGCGTATATGGTGGGGGTGGGGGTAAGGGTTGGGGTTGGAGGGGTTAATGACTACATTAACATACTTAGGATGGAATAGTTGATGACTGCATTCAATAGAAGCGGCTGAAGTCCAGTAGAATCTCTATATTCAGGAATAACAACAGCCCATAAGCGGGCACTGTCCCGCTGTTTATACTTCACCTCTACACCGCAAGTTACAAGAGGAACATGATGAGATGAGATGAACAACTATTAACTAACTAAAGCACCTTTTACCATTCCTTGATGCTTCTTCTTCCTCTGCTGCTTTTTCGTCGTCTACTCCTTCTTCTCCTCCTCCTCTTCTTTTCTTCTTGTTCTTCTCCTCCACTACATCATCATTCTACCTCTTCTTCTTCTTGTCACTGCCTTCAGGTGTAGCTATTACAATAGCTGCGTGTTCCATTTCCCGCTCTCTCTCTCTCTCTCTCTCTCTCTCTCTCTCTCTCTCTCTCTCTCTCTCTCTCTCTCTCTCTCTCTCTCTCTCTCTCCAGTTACCTTCTTATCCCATTAGAAATTCTGTCGTTCCTATCGTTAAGTAACCGATTACTATTATCTTATATAATAAATATACGATCATTGATAAGAGTTTCAATACACCTTTGTGTTGCCCTATGCTAGATTGTGTTCTCTATAGGCAGTCTCCATTATAAGTAATTCTTGTTTCTATCTTTAGAAGCTCCAGCGGCACAGTGATTAGTACATTTGATTATAAAAAAAGTGACCATCATCAAGAGTTGCACTATTTCTTCAGGCCTGTTGCTGACTACATCCGACTTCAACGTGCATATTTTCGGGTTTGCCTTTGACTATCCACATTCTACCTACACAACAGCAGGTTTATGGACTCCTTTGGTTCCTATCCCTTGACCTGTCCTGTATGGGAGACCTTATCAATCGCTGGGCAATACAGCTCTTAGGGGTCACTGGAGCACACAAGTTTCTCTACCGCTTCAAGGTGGAGATACAACAGAGGGGTGCCCAGAGTCCAATCCCAAATAGCTATATGATTATTTCACTGTCCTGTACGTCCCTCATGTAGACATAATCTCATAAAAGGAATATAAGATCGCATTGTCAGAGAAAAAATGCGACCAAAATGGAACTGGTCATTCACTCCGTATGCTGATTACCTAGAATATGTTAACCCTAACACAAGACACCACTATAACAGTATCAGCGATTGAACTTTATTTACCCTCTTTATATATTTACAGTGTGGGCAAACGATCGGATTCTGCAGCCTCCGTATATGATTTTGACGAGACCCCAGAAGACACATTGGAGCGTTTACTTTCTCCGGACAAATCTGCTCTAAATGAAGCCACCAATGACTGGACAATGAAATATCTACTGTGCTTCTGTTGCATACTTCAGATGGACAGGCAGCCTTCCTCTAAATTGTCATGTTGTGATAAATGCCCAGAAAGATTGCACTGGATAGATCGGTTGAACATGAAAGAGAAAGATATATTTTAGCATTTGACTGTCAGGAAAACAATGCAAATGTTTCAAGAATAATTTATAAACGAAACAAATGTATGTAACTTATAATGGATAATAAGTATATATCAGCATTTAATACAAGAATATTCTTGTAAGTCAAAGTCGATTAAATTGAAAAATAAATACGTTGAAATGATTGCTTACATATTTAGCCTCTGTTCATGTCTTTTTCTTCTCTTCGTTATCCTTCATTGTAGCATAAGGCCTAAATCAACTCACGCCGAGCCGATTTTTATTTTGTTATCTAAGGCAGCTCCTTCCACGTCCTCCCCACATAATTAATCTCAGTCTTCTAATTCTCTTCTTCGTGCTTTATGTCACCCTCTATTTCTGGTGTTCTATGGGTTCCAGAGCAAGAACTATCTAATTGTACTATTGTCAGGTTTTCTCAGTGCTTGACCTATCCTTCCCCAGCGTTATTCCTCGCCTCTTGATATGACTGAACATGTGTAGATTTCTCACTATATTCCGCATTGGTAATTGTATCTTACCATGTTAGTCTTTCTTTTCTGCATAGGCACCAGTTAATTCCCCTGTTTTTTTTTGTTTTTTTTTAGTTCATTAGTAGTTGTTTTAATAGTTTCCCATGTTTCTGATCATAACAGCAGCACTGATTTACCATTATACTAACATATTTTAAGTTTAGGACTAGTTTTAATTTCTTTTGACTTACGTTAATTCCTAGTGCTATTAAAACGCCACTTGCCGTTTGTATTCTTCTTGTATTATCTCTGCCCCCCCCCCCCCCCCCCCCCCCGTCTTTGTCTACATTGCTCGTAAAAATTTGTATGATTCCACCACTTACAGTGAGATTTCACAAACGGAGATTGTATTATCAAAAACTTCATTTATTTTCAGTATCTGTGTCTTTCACCTATTAACTTTAGATACATTTGTTGTGACCGCCCATCATTTTTGTTTAATTTATTTTGCTTCCGATTTCGTATGTGGGACAGGAGGAGAGTGTCATCAGCAAAGTGGAGGTCATGAGGCTGAGTCAGAGATGTCAGAATCCAATAAATTCAATTTCTGGTGGTAGTTATTGTTGTCTTTATAATCCTGTCAATAAACAGTAAGAATAATAAAGGTGACAAAAGGTATCCCTGTAATTCTCATGTTTGTATTTGAAATGTATATATTAGCTTGCCTTCATGAAGGAGTCTGCATTTCATATGTGTATATGTTAGCCTTACAACGTTACGGACTTTCTTTGGGATCCCATAGTACCTAATCAAATTCCAAAAGAATATCTTATCAATGCTGCCAAAGGTCTTTTGATAGCCCACAACTCCAGTATCAAGTGATGAGTTCTGTACAATGCTTTGCTATATTATTATACATAGCGTGACTGTGTTGTCAGTGCTTGTCCAGCTCTTTATTGATTACCAGTGTCATCTCTAAATGTCTCCAGAATGTTCCTGCATAACATTGTCCCCTCTCTTAGTAATAGTAGTAGGCCTCTTTCTGTCCGTTAGGACTATAGAGTTGTGCCACTGGGAAGTATAGTCCAATATGAGAGTGACAATCTCTGTCACAATTTCCGCAACTGTAAGACAAGGCAGGTCCCGAAGCAAGTGACTGCATTTTATGCTTGTGCCTCCTCTCCTCAGTTTGTCGGATAAGATTGCGCTCAAACAGCAGCAGTCCGTTTTGTACATTTCGTCTTCAGGAACATCTGTCTGCGGCAACTCTTTCCCACGTGTCTGGATCTATGCCAAGGGTTTTCATATCATAACATCATTCCTCTGTTCATGCTATAAAATTCGGAATATCCAAAAATAGATTCAACGGCAGGTAAATGATATTGACATCTAAACAGATAACATAGATAACTAAAAATTAGAATAGCCTAGCGCTATATATACACTCAACAATACTATAGGGCATATAAGCAAGGACACACCTCAAGTATAAGTTACAGTTGTATGTATGTTCAGAAGAAGGGAGTAAGTGACCTAAAAATATGCATTCAGGGGTCTTTAAGGGGCACTTGTCAATAGACAAATGACAAACCATTGCTATCTATTTGTTATAATGGAGTGGCAGCACAATCGCTTTTGTTGTAAAACACAAAGCGTTAGGAAGTTACTACTGCTCTGTTGTCAATTAAAGCAAACAGAAGGATACTTATCAAACACACATACTCACACACACACTTACATACTCTCTCTCTCTCTCTCTCTCTCTCTCTCTCTCTCTCTCTCTCACACACACACACACACACACACACACATACACACACACACACATTCGAATACAACTACATATGTGCTTAGCTGTTTTATTCAAGTGATAAAATGCCTATGATATTGAGATAATTCATTATAGAAATAGTCAGAATATGAAAGACGTATTTGTAAGTTTTCTTTAACATAGAATCAGATTCTGAACGAAGCATTGAATTGGCGCACGAATCTTCACCAGGACAATCAAATGACACACGAAAATGTAATAGTAGTAGAGAATAAATGTAATAACAGTGAAGGTTAACTATTTGAAGAAACATATAATCTTGAAAAAGGCAATGTTAATTATATATATATATATATATATATATATATATATATATATATATATATATATATATATATATATATATATACACACACACATACACGCATACACACGCTGTCCTTTAATGTCTGATTTGAATGACTGATTAACGTAATTTTATCTGAAATTACAGTGCCCCAATACGAACAATGTACCCTTGAAATAAATAAACTGTTGTCCTTCATTAATGAGTCTCTTTATGTTTGTACTGAGCTTGTCCGTAGACCTTGCAACAAATATAACTGATGTATCAGTATATTTTGTAACAATGTGACACATTTATGTTCATGTACTGTTGCGATGCTCATAGGATATGTGCATGTTGCGTAACAGCATATATATATATATATATATATATATATATATATATATATATATATATATATATATATATATATATATATATATATATATATATATGCAAAGATTACCATGGACAGATAGAAAAACCAATGACCAAGTTCTACAAGAGACAAATGAAAATCGTAGATTGATTAGAGAAATTAGACGTAAACAGTCAACATTTTTTGGACATGTTATGAGAAGAAATGGACTGGAGAACTTAGTGACAGCTGGCAAGATCGAAGGGAACAGACCAAGAGGAAGACCGAGAGGAAAATACCTGGATGGCTTGGCCACATGGCATGGACGAGACAGGAACACTGAGCTGATCCACGACTCTGGTGATCGAGTGAAATGGCGAATCATGACCGCCCACGCTTTCCGGCATGGCACATGATTGATTGATATATATATATATATATAGGGTGGGGCAAAATGATCTGACACATTTGTAACTTTAATAAAATTAAATTATAATAAATGAACAAAAAAGTATTTTTATTTTTCAAATGTACACATGATGCCATTTTGTTTTATGTTGTTTGAATAATGAAAAAAGGTATTTTTATTTCTTAAATGTACATATGATTTCATTTTATTTCATTTTCTTTTAAAAATTACATCAGTCAAATGTTCGCCGTTATTGTCCACACACTGTTGAAGAATTCTTCTCAAACTTCTAATCGAAAGGTCAAGAGCGGCTGCGTATTTTCGTGCCGAACGTCGTGGAGACTGATTAACTGAAACATTTACCGCGTCGACATTCTCTGGAGTTCTGGCGGTCCGCGGCTGGCCAGGTGATTTTCATTTCAATGTTGATCCACTAGCTCTGAAGTTGGCAACCCATAATAAAATAGTGTTCCGAGTAGGTACGGGATCATGCCTACAGAGCTCAAAATGCACACGGAATGCTCTTTGCGTTGCAGTTACCTACCCGTTTTTGATGAACACAATGAAAGCGCGAAAATCCATATGGGTAAGCTGAAACGAAATAAAATAAAATGACATCATATGTACATTTGGGAAATAAAAATACTTTTTTTTTCATTATTCAAACAACACAAAACAAAATGGCATCATGTGTACATTTTATAAATAAAAAAACTTTTTTGTTCATTTATTCTAATTTAGTTTTATTAAAGTTACAAATGTGTCAGATCATATTGCCCCACCCTGTATGTGATTTTATCAGAGAATGTTTATAATGTAACTGTTTTATCTAAATTTGTGGTGAATATAAATGGTATATCATCGCGATGTTATTATTTTGTCCTACGTCTGTGTCGCGAAACTCTGATTTTGACACATTTTGAATGAGATATGTGTTTATTCATGATCGTCCACGGCACTCGGGATGGCATGTGATGATTATAATGATGATGATAGTATGGGTTTGAAATGCAAGGTCTACTGGGGAAGGTGAGGAGAAGCCACCGCAGTTATTTCCCAAAATTACTTTTTGGGGACCATCATCATCATCATCATCATCATCATCATCATCATCATCATCATCATCATCCAGTGCCTTACCAGCTGGGGTGGGCGATCATGCTTCTCCATAAATTGTGATCTCCGACGGCAAGGATCAATTCGTGTGTTGACGCCTTTCCGTGCCATGACACAAAACTGTCAATAATTTTTTTCAGGCTATCTTCACCTGTCTCTCTTTCCACAAATCCTTCCGGTTGTCACCTACATGTTACAGTGTTTGTCTTCTCAGAATGTGGCCCAATATGACGACTACTTTTCTTATTTTTTTTTTTTTTTTTTTTTGATGTTGTGATAAGAAACGGGCCCTTTTCCATGCTTGAGGTACATTGGGGGTATACAGAGCTGGCCATATTTTTTTTATAGACTCAATTTTGTTTTTCATCTACAGACACAATTGGCGACGTAGTCAATATCATACCGGTCGCCTTTACTTTTCAAAATAATTTTCTAGTACCCATTTAAAGCCTAATCTAACTTGGAGACCGGGTCAATTAAAACACAAACAAAAAAACACCCGCCTTTAAAGGATTTGAACCCATGACCACCGGGCCAACAGGCAAGAATGCTAGCCACTGTGTTACCACTGGTTCCCCTTCAGCTTATAACGAATGATTACATTCTCAGCTGAGACTGCTAACTGGCTAGACTAGCTGAAGTGCCATCTCTTCAAGATGATATCAGCACTACCGTGATGTGCCCCTGCTGTAGTGGGGTTAGAACTTTAGCAGGAGTATAGGAGAAGGCGAATCTATCTAGCCTGAAATCTGTGCATGCCCTCTTATTTTTCCCATCATAATAACCTCTGTTACTCTTTATTTAATAAGATAATGTTGACCTTTCTCAAATATGTGGTCTTTAGAAAGAAAATAAAGGTTCAAAGCTTACAAAAAGAAAAGGGAATTTTGCACTATCACATGTAGAGAATAGCCATCATTATAAGTAAACTAAAGTGTTTGGTTATCCTACTATATATTAATTTTAAGGGATAACCTCTGACTTCCTGCTAATGTCTATCTATTAACAAAGTAGTAATCTTTTACAAACACCAACTTGACATTAAAAAAAACTAGGAGAAAATTAACGATCAGCTGGGTAAAGGTGTAAACCAAACGTACATTCACTTTACCGTAACACGAAGATAGAGAAGACATAATGACAATACTAAAGAATCCACATGAAATTACAACACAAAGTCTATGTCCTGGTACTAGATAAGAAATTGATTCATCATCTGTCTCCAACATACTCGTATATCTAGGGATTTGATGAAAGTCACTGACTTTCTCCGAAGGCATAGTCTGGTGACGAAAATACATACAATGTAGAACCAGTTAACTCATCTTGGGTGTGTGGACTTCTCCGTGGTACTGGCTTGAACACCATGAACATCTGAACAACAAACACCTTCTTATCTACAGTGGTTATGGCCTAGTTTATTAGCAAAACTCAGCCATCTCTGCTGCATACACAGATATTATGCATAATATTTCAGCAAAAGTCATAGATGCCCAGGTTTGCTTCAAAGTTTTGTTGACAGGTTAACTTCTGGTTGGTGGTGTCAAAATCAAAACTGTATATTTAATTCTGCATCTGGGACACAACAACATAAACTAGGAAAATAATGACAGTGGGGTCACCAATGTTCTTCTGACAGCATAGACAGGTGCAGGTAGTGGAGTTCTTATAGACACAGGGTGCGGTACAATCATCCTGTCTCATTATTCTCTCACTCTGCTCTGTCTAGCCCTATGTGATAAATGTGGATTAGACAGTGTTGTTCATGGAGATGCAGAAGATGGGGAATAGCAAGATAGCAATTGTATCCCTCATACAACAAGATAAGATATTGTCTTCATTTTCAGAGAATGGATTCACGAGATCACGTCTAACACATACAATATTGATTCCTGACTTAGTAAAAACAGATTTTGAAGTAATTTTTAGAGGCGATGTTGAGTAACAAGTTTAGAAAATATATCTAAATAATCCTCTAAATTATCCAGTCACAAGATACATTATTCATGTAGCAAAGATAATTGATAGTTATGCATGAATGTGTATATACTTACACGCTAGTGTAAATCTCTGTGTGTCCCTTATTTTTTTTTATTTTTTTTTTATTTTAAAGTAAACATAATTTATTAATCACTTTGTAAAGACACGTACTTACTAAGTTATAGCTTCGGGAATAATAGTTATGATGTTGTTTTTCTTTTGCTCTTTCCACGCGAGCTTATTTTCTCCAGAACATGCTCCTCCATTATATCATTCGCTCTTTTTTGAGCAACGAATTCCAGTGTTCAATATTGCTTATTATTCTGTCAAGTTGACTTTGCTTCCTCCGGGATCTCTTGTTGAATAACCTACATATGATTCAATATTGCGAAAAATTACCCACTATAAATAATTGGACTGTTCATGGTGTTCTGGTCTTGCATAACTCCAGGATTTACAGGTCAACAACTTGTCTGGGCACACAGCTAGACTCACATTCCCATGACATCGTCAGGACTATTGCGATTGTCACCACTTTATATGTTGGGCCAGGCGACAAGGTATGAGTTCCGTTACTTAGCTCATTATAAAACCAAAAACCATAGTCTGCCGGTTGTTTGACGGTCTTTTTGGCCCCCTGCATTTATCCATGCTCCGGTGTCTAAGGGATGTCAAGCTGATCTCCCCAAATGTCACCGCTTTTATCTGTGCTCATTTCCTGGTGGTAAAGCTCTACTAGCATCTTTATCTTGCTACTTTAATTCCAGATTCAAAGATCTAAGGTTCTATAGTCACCCCTGATCCTCTTTTATAAATGCTGTTTAACACTTGTTTACCGAGACTCTTCATTAAGAGTGAGGACTGTCATGTAGCGTCGGAGGCAAGGGACAGTGATTTAGAATAAGATACGGAAATTGTGGCAAACAGAACAAGAAGAGTTAACCAAGAAGTGGCATAATACGCAAGTTGCTAGATGACGTCACGGCGTACTACGTCACTAAAGTTAGTTAGGTTTTGGGATGATCATGGAGCCGGTCGGATAAATAACAACACTGAAATATGAACGCAAATATCCAGCAGAAAGACATAGCGAACATGCCATCTAGTACTCTAGGAAGATAAGGCAAAGGGGCACAGTCTGCATTACGGAGAACGATGGGAAGATGAAGATTTAACACAGAGAAAGTGAGGAAAGCATACTGCATCAGAACTTGCCGGTCGTTTGTCAAATAGAGGTCATGGCGTCAACACACAAATAGTTCGGCGTAAGTAACACTGTTAGAATCAGGGGCGTAATGTAGTTTGCAGAACGATGGCCCGTATGAAATTTACTCGTCATTGGTGAAAGTAGAAGGATGGAATCGGACTCTACAGTTAACATTAAATATTTACAAATGATTATTAATTATCTTTCAACGGCCCTCCCATTAACATGGAAACGGTGACGTTGTTATATTGTACGGACGATTGCCACCAATGAAGATATATTTGACGAGGAACGCCAGCGTTGATGAACTCATTTCGTTAATATTTATTCTGGCTCCTGTTAAACTACAATGTTGTTTTACTAGGCGACGAGCATAATATTAGAGGGAAACAGCAAAGCAAGGACAAGTCCATTTGAGCACATTTTCTTTGAATTGTACACGCGTTTCAGAAGCTTCATGTACGGCTATATAGCCATGGGACAGAAACGTTGATAGGACCATTATGAATAATATAGCAACTGGGTGGAACAGAGGAAACTGATACAGATAGTTACATGTCTTTTACAGGGCGTCACAATCATCCCATAATTTTGTGGCTACTTGTGATATGTCATGTCACTGTCATCTACTGCCTGTAGACCTTGCAGTGTAGGACACAGAGGGGGGAAGGGTGGGTGGGGGTATTGAGACTGAGGAAATACGGCCGCCTGGCTAGTGCAGTTGCCGCGAACTGTACAGGTTAGGGTTTTTCTGTTTACCTCCGACAAAAAAAAAACAAAAAAACAACAACAACAAACTACACTTTACACAGGATTCAAACCCGGGTGTCCCGAATGAGAACCCGACATTCTCGCTACTCGTCCAGCCGCTTGTGATCTAATAGACAATTGTTATGTTCAGTAGTTTGCCATTCCGAACGATCGACGCTCATATCATCGAAATCTGCGGCCTGCTTCCAACTGGAACCCTCGACTCGGTATTTCAGGAGATTGTGAAACGCGTCCACTTCTCCCAGGAGGCAACGCTGGCTGAACACATGTATAATTAAGTAAAATAAAGAAAGCTGCACTAAACAGTATGGCGTTCTGGGTTGACGGTGCTATACTCCATATTTCTGTAGACAGTGTTGGCTGTAGATATGTTTAATTAAGTAAAATAAAGAACGCTGCACCAAACAGTGTGGCGTGCTGGGTTTCTGGTGCTATATTCCACATTTCTGTTGACCAATCTGTACTCGATGGCTGACAGGGACAGTATCATGCCGGCTGCCTTTACTTCCCTGAGCATTTCCTTTTAAGCATTTTATTTTGTGTTTACTTAGGACTCGGGTCAACTTTATATATATATATATATATATATATATATATATATATATATATATATATATATATATATATATATATATATATATATATATATATATATATATATATATATATATATATATATTTTTTTTTTTTTTTCCCCCGCGTTTCCATCCTGTTTCAGGATATTGCGGTCAACACCAGCATCTTTCAGCTGTATGTTGATTCCTAGGCTAAGATTACGCTCATCAGCACGCTACGACTTTCTGAGCGACCGGCTGCATACTCTCATAAGTCTCTGGCGCGACTCGAACCACTTCAAATTCTCGTGCGCTCACGTCAACCACGAGAGTATTCGGGATTAACGGAGAAAGCTGCTAACCCCTAAGCCAGGGAGCCGGCATATATATATATATATATATATATATATATATATCGCTGTCTCGATGAGGATTTGAACACGTGACCACCAGGTGGACACGCAAGTGTGCTAGCGGCCCCCCTTGATATCGTGTCTGAAGTAAACAATACACATATACTCAGCTGCCTGATAGTAATAACACACAGACTAGAGAATTAGAGACAGATATGAATAATGCAGGGAGAACATGAAAGACGTTGCATTAAATACGCGGGTAAGTTGATAAGTAAGTCACAAATGGCTGTAAAAAAATAACTAAATATGATAACAACTTGAAACCAGTTTATTTGTATACATACATTGTCCCTTTATTTCTCAACATAATTTCCACCAACATTGATGCACTTATCCCATCGTTTTATCAGTCCTCCCAAACCGGCTGCATAGAACTGCGTGTTTTGTTTTCATTTACCTGCCATCCCACAGAACTGTGTGACTTAATTATTGACTCACCCTCGTAACTTTTTCTACCCATCTATGCACAGCTTTACGGGATAAACATTTGTCAGCATAAACACTGAAAACCCACCTTGGCGGGAGACATTTCTCGAATGACGCCGAAATTGAATGTGAAGTGAAAACGGGGTTTAGAAAACAGAGCACGCAGTTTTATGCAGCCGCTCTGGGAGGACTGATAAAACGATGGGATAAGTGCATCAATTTTTGAGGAAATTATGTTGACAAATAAAGGGACAATGTATGTATACAAATAAACTGGTTTGAAGTTGTTATCATATTTAGTTATTTTTCTGCAGCCATTTGTGACTTACTTATTAACTTACCATCGTAACAAAAGATAAAACGGCTTGAATGAACTGGCTCAAGTCCCATGTTTCAGTTGGAGACAAGCAAAGAAAAACATACAGCTTCTTGGTACATTGTGAATTGGTTTTGTAATTTTCTATAACAAATCTTATATTTTTTCAAAGATGAAAAGACGGATACACTGAAAGGTGACGAATAGATGTATTTATGTTCGGTATTTGGGTAGTTAGCATGAACATGGGTGGCCATACGGAGCGTAGGGAGAAAATAAGACAGGCATGCAGTGAGACAGAGAACACACATACATACACACCGTTTGATGGATGGAAAAGTCCATGGATGGGTGGCGTTATCGAGTGAATGAAAAAATTGTATAGAGACATGGTAACACCAACGGCTATACAGACATACAAAGACTACATAGTCAGACAGACATGTATGTAATAAGGCAGGTAGGTACGTAGGTAGGTATGTAGGTAGGCACGCGGGAGGATGGGGGGGGGGGACATTTATGTATGTATATTATGCAGGTGACCTTTGTTAGTTGGAATACTGGTAGATAGCCACATTGGCAGATTGATATACAAATTCATAGGCTGGTAGATTGGTAGTTAGCTTAAATGTCATACACAGTAGATGTACACATTCATTACCGAATACGAGCAAATGTATTCGGTCTGAGATTTCAGCAGAAAAGTTTGTCTGCACGTTAAATTCATTTTAAGGGAATTAACAGGTACATTTCTTCGTAAAAAAGGGAAGTAAGAATTCAAGCTTTGTCCATCCAATTGCAGAGTTTGAGAATATTGTTCTTTTGGTGGCCTGAATGTAATAGCAGTGGCCTTTTCAGACGTTTTGTGGTCTGGTATGCGATAACGTTGTTACTCCATCTGTGTTTACAATGCTACCAAAGCGCTTCGTCTTCGTCCCTCTATCGATGGGAGCGCTTCACATCCAGTGATGCACCTCAAAGGTCAGTGTCACACTTCGGCATGCATTTGTGTGAGGTTTGATTTCTGTAGACAGATTCCATCCAAGATAACGGGCTCTATGTGAGTAACTGAGTAACTGCGAGTAACTGAGTAACCCTGAGTAACTTTTCTTTCCAACAATTTTTCCAGGCATGAGCCTGAAGGCCAAATCTTTGCGATTTCTAACTGCACTGGTATTTTTAACTTGCACACGGAGCCACGTGTCTTCCTCCACCACACGAGAGCGCTACGTGTCTTTTCTCAGCACCCAAGCAATCTGGGGAACGTCTAATATTTTATATACACATGATCCTTGGAGAAAAAAAAACGTCGAACCCTGGTTTGGGGATAGGCCTTGTACATTATAGAGCAGTGATCTCTGTCGTATGATTCCACTACTTGATTTAATGTTTCACTAAGCTTAAGAAGGTATAATTTGATTGTTTTACAAATTATCTTTATCGTTTTCATATGCATTTTTAAACCAACAAATGGTGTCACCTCTGGTCAAGTGTACATAATTTATCTTGCATCTGATTTCATGGTTATAACTGAGGGACAATGTCGTCAGCCAGGTCCAGATCATCACCCTGCCTCTGTCAGAATCCATTGAACTTCATTTCTGGTGGTTCTTAACGGTGATAAAAGACATCATTGTCTCACGCTCTTCGTATTTGAAATATACCTGTTAGTTTTCACGTATGAATAACTCTGCATTTAATATCTTTACATTATGAAAAATTCTGCCCTTATTACATTAATGCTTTTCTATTTGATCCCGTAATGCATTATCAATTTCCAAAAGGATTGGTAGGTGGTACTCCGGCAGAAATATACACAGGAATATGTAGGCTGATAGTGAGTTACGTAGTTCGAATGTCGTAAACAATAGATGTACACATTCAGTACAGAATACGGGCAAATTTGTTCGCACGGGGACTTGAGCAAGAAAATGGGTCCACACGTGTGAATTCAGTCTAAAGGAATTAACTGGTAACTATCATCGAAAGGAAAAGAAATAAGAATTCAACTGGGAAAAGAAGCCTTCATAGCGCTTAGTCCAACTGGAGAGTTGTTGGTACATCGTTCTTTTAGTTATAAGATTTACAAATAATTTTATGTAGTAGTGAATCATATATATTGATATGAATTTATTTATTTCTAAAAGTGTCCCCATACACACCGTATTACGTAATACAGACAATACACCAGACAGATATTACTCCGTATATATATTACACCATGCAGGCATTACACCATACATATATTACATCATATAGATATTACACCATACATATACATATATTAGAATATATAGATATGATTCCATACCACACCAGACATATATTACTCAATACATATATTACACCATACATATATTAAACCATACATATATTGCACCAAACACATACATATATTACACCATATATATATTACACCATACAAATATTACACCATACATATATTGCATCAAACACATACATATATTACACCATATATATAACCATATTACACCATTCATATATTACACTCTACAGATTTTACACCATATTACACCTTACATATATCACACAATACAGATATTACAGCATACATATATTACACCATATTACACCATACAGTTATTACAGCATGCAGGTATTATATAATACAGACAATACACATCACACAAACACCACGGTACTACCTGCTTTCTTTTAGCGCTGAATATACGGAGGAGCACAATTGGGAGGGTATAAGCTTTAACATGGTAAAGAGGAAATGCAACCTAAAGAAATGGCAGGGCACACCAGGTCCTAAGCCTTGTTCGACAACTGGTCTTGGATCGAAGCTCAGTTAGGGCATTGCTTTGTTGATTCCACAGTTTCTGCAGCTTGTTTTGTTCCAGATATATTACATTTCCTCTGGAGTAAACTGGGCATGTCGAGAAGGGAATAATGCTACATGGGAAAAACATGGTCTTTACAATTCAGCCCACGATTTGGGCTAATTTTGAAGCACAATTTAATAAATTATCGTCTGTCAAGTCGGCAAGGCGCCATACCTATGGTGTCTCGAGAATATATTGTTTGCCCTTTCCTTCTACAAATCTTTATTGTTCATCATTAATTCCCTGTTTAATCTTGATTCTTACTCTTCTCATAATTATTATCAATAACAGCTTTGACAAGTAATTTATACAACTTATTGTGCAATGATCTTCACATTCTGAACCACCTTGCTTCTTTGCAGAGCTATACAAATGGATTTGATTAGTAATTTGCCCACTATTGTAGACGTTAGTTAATTCTATTCTAAAATCTCCCGGTTCTTCATTTGCCTCCGACGTATTGTTTTCTAGGCCGCATGTATTTCCTTTCGTGTGTAATCTAGTGCATTCCCAATGTCCCCTACAAGTATTGTTGGGCCGTTGCCATTGTCTTGAATATTTACATCCGGGTTCCAATCATCACATAGTTCTTTATTGTATTCTGTCCATCTATTAACTATATTGCTCTCTATTGTATTCTGCCCATTTATTAACTATATCGCTCTTTATTGTATTAAATAAATAAATGTTTTGCATATCCTTTACAGGACATCGCTGTCAACATCAGCATCTTTCAGCTGATTGTTGATTTCTTGGCAAGTATACGCTCAGTAGTTTGCCATTGCTTTCTGAGCGGCCGGCTCACATACCCCGTAAGTTACCGACGCGATTCGAACCGCTGCTGATTCTCACCGTCGTCCCGTTACTTACGAGAGTATACGAGATTACGGAGAAAAGTTGCTAACCTCTAGGCCAGAAAACCGGCCTTTATTGTATTATGTCCATATATTAACTATATCACCTTGTCCAATTAATATTGTATTATTCCTCTATTTAAATAAGTCATTGTACGTGTATATAAAGTAACACATTAAGTTATTATATCATTTGCGTGTGATATGAGCATTTTAAACAAGGTGGCAGTTATTTTGCAGGCAGCATAGTATATGTTGCGTCGTTGATAGTAATACACTCAGGTTTGTTTTTCATTGTGGTAATGTCCCCTTGAAATCTGCAGAGACTGTAAATGTTCAAATGTTTTTCAGTTGTCGCCGGTTTCATCATTTGTAACATTGTTCATTATATTTCAGAGTGTACTCTAAAAGTACAGGAGAGTTTGGGAAATTTCATCACGGTCCTATAACTCGAGGAGGGGAAAATATCAGCTGCATCTCCAAGAGGATGGGAAACACATCACCGTATGGCGAGTGCAGCCCTTTAGACTGAGTATGCAGCGTAATAAGTAGACAACTATGCAAGTGAGCAACTTGTCTCAACAGTCGCAAACTGATGTCAAAGGCAGAGGTAAAATACCCCCGTGTGGATGTGGATATCAAGGTGAAATCACCACATTATCTTCCTAAGATTACATACATTTCTGTCGATTAGAGTTAGTCAGTGAATCATGTTAATATATGTCTTAGGACATCATTGTCCAGAATTAACTGTCACAAGTCATAGATGATACAAAGGCGTCATCAAGATTCTGATGGCAAAATAAAAAATAACAAGTTTAAAATAGGAATGTGAAATATCAGCACACTAGCTGAGAAAGAACAGATAGATAATGTGATAAACGCAATGAAAAATATAAAAATAAATATCCTAGGCATAAATATGATGAAGTGAAAGGGATTTGGTAAAGTAATCACTGACAAACACAATGATTTATTCAGGAGGTTGTAAACACGAAAAATGATTAGGATTTCAATGTAAAAATAGAAAAGGAAAGGAAAGAAAAGAAGATGCAGCAGGACACTGTGTCAGCAACAAGAAATGAAATAGGTGAAAAACTGATATATTAGACACAAATAAATGTTATGATGATTGGAAACGCCTCGTTTGAAAACCAGGAAAGACAATTTTCAAATGGAAAAGGTTTGATAAGAAAATACGAGTGCTTCAAATGAAAACCTTAAATGTTTTCTGTATACTTATCACCGGTGACACTTTTCCTCTTGGCATGTAGTGCTCTAAAATAACGCCTCATTCATCCCAAAAGAGAGTCGGTATAACCTTTCTTGCAGATGGCTGCGTGCAAAACGTCTTTGGTTTCGCTGAGGATGGATGGCGCCATTCCTTGCTCGGTCTCTTCATTTCCGCTCGCTGTAGTGACCCGAGGTTTTATCACCAATAACAGTTCTTGGATAGGTAACCATCACCTTCGGATTCAAAGCACTGTTCTTGACCAGAATCAATGCGCCGTTGTTTCAATTCTGCAGTAAGCTGCCGTGGCGCCCACCTTGCAGTACTGTAGCACATCATGGATGTGCGTCACTGTCACAGCCAATCGGTGTTTCTCCTGTACGAGGCCTTCAACAGCTGTAATCGACTCTGGGGTCACAACTGACCCAGTCGTGAACAGTCTGTCACAGAAGTCACACCCTTTTAAAACTTCCTACTCCACTTAAACACTTGTTGGACTGACAGACACGCATCACCATACTGGGCCTTTATTCGCCGATTACACTTCCGGGCTCCAGCATGGCGGTTAGGCATTGAACCGTTGGGGTCTGTGGCGTGTTTATGCTTGTGGCTACGGTTTGCGATCGCATTTCCCTCATGTTGGGCTGGTAGTACATGGTTCCGTCGCCCTGCTACTGAGTGAGTGCGTGGGCGACACCGTGAGCTGTAAAATTCGCGTAGAATGCTTCTACATCTGTCCTGTACAGTGACCTGCTGTGCGGTTGCTGAAGTGACTGTTTTGCCCTTTCGGTTCACGAGTGCATTTTTCGGGAGACTCCTGGGAGTCGGCGCTGAAGCTGCGGAGTTCGTGCTTTGTGCGACACTTTCGGCGGGTCGCCCTTCGGTAAGAGACCGAGCCATGTGAGAAAACCCTGGTTAATGATGTCCTCCTGGTGACAGCCGAGTCCATCGACGATGAACTGTGGTATTCATGGATGAATTTTGTGTTGGTATTCTGACGGCGGCATTATGCACAGTGTACCTGTGCGGGCTTGTTGGATTGCAGAGACCCCTGTCTATTCCACTTTTCACATTGGACAATGGGGAACATTTTGTGTGATATTCTCTGGCACGGGAATTGAGCATAATGGGGACGACCAGGTGCTGTTAAGTTGGAAAATCGACTAACTAACTAACTAACTAACTAACTAACTAACTAACTAACTAACTAACTAACTAACTAACTAACTAACTAACTAACTAACTAACCAACCAACCAACCAACCAACCAACCAACCAATCAACCAACCAACCAACCAACCAACCAACTAACTAACTAACTAACTAACTAACTAACTAACTAACTAACTATTCACCGATTAATTTCTATAGGCTTCACCCTTGACTGATTTTTAAAAAAAAAACGGATAACGCAACACTGCTCCTCTTTGAGTGTAAGTCAAAAGTGGGGCGGTCATCTTTAAACTGTCCTTATGACGTCACCGTGTACGTCTGCACCTTTATGTCACGTGCTAAGCACTTTTGACATCCTTAACAATAATATTGACAGGTTACAAGACAATGGCATGGTTATTGTAGTTTCTCTCACACTTTTAAGGTATTTATTTAAAGCCCTTCGTCTTAAATTGACTACATGCTTATTAATAATAGATTTATAAAATAATTAATTTATGTTAATACAATGAATGGTGCTGACTGAACTGCAAAAGTGATCACGTACCACAATGTGGACAAATAAAAGTAAGTTTTCAGAGTGGAAAACAGAGGTTAAGAACTTTAAGCTTAATAAAGACATTCTTCTAAATGCAGATTTAAAAAAAAAATCCAGAACCATATACAGTGATTGTGAAAAACAGATACAATGCAACAACTGAAATACAGTATAAATGAACAATGGAAAATTCTAAAGAAACATTAAAGGAGAGAGGAAAAGTAGCTAAGACAAAATGGATGACGGAAGAAATATTAACGTTGATAAACAAAAGAAAACAAAGAAAAATAACAAATAAGAAAACAGATAAGACAAATAAAGAAATAACTGATAAATCTGTAAATGCAAATGAAAATTGGTTAAATGAACGGTGCAACAAAATTGATTAAAATTGTATTAAATATATAAACAAATATGCACAGGCAAATCATGAGTTGACAGGAATAAAAAGTGATTGTAAACACACGATGCTTGAAGTCAAAAACAAAAAGAAAGATATTATTGGAATGAGGTGCTATAATAAAGAGAAAAAAATGGTCATATAAGAGAGTTGCATGATGGAGAAAGAGCAGAATTGACAGACGAAAATAATTTACAAGATCCACCTATTCTAAAAGAAGAAATCGCTGGCGCTATCAAATATATGAAGAAAGGAAAAAAGCAGGGCCAGATGAAATCACAACAGAAGAATTAGAAGTACTGGAAGAATGTTGAGTAGAAATATTAACCAAAATGTTGAATTATATTTACAACATCGGACTTATATCTACTTGTATACTGAAATCTTTAATTACAGCGCTACTAAAAATAACAGGAGCAATTGAATAAAAAGATTTTCGTACAATAAACCTCATAAACCATGTAACTAAGCTTGTAATTAGAATAGTAATAGTTAAAACATTGTAATCAGAATCGTAATAAGAAAAACAAGAAAGAAAATAAAAATGAAAATTTGAATTGGTGAAGAACAGTATGGAAAGGGCCGTGATACAGATAGACGGTCGCATCAGGTGGCACCGTAAATCGGCTTCATAAGGGGGCGACATTTTTAAAGAAAAAACATGTAAGTGGCGGCATTTCGAAGACTTGCATCATACTGAGAAAATCTACCGTACGGTCCTGAGTATGGATTTGTTGAAGAGAAAGGTGCAAATAATGCAATATACACAAAACGAAGAAAATAGAAAGATTAATGGAGACATGAAGTCACTATCGTTGAATGTAAGTAAGATAGTACTGAAACCTTATACACAACCTATTTTGATGTGTGACAATGAATATTAGAAGGTAGAAGAAACAATTAGAAAGAGCTTGGAAGTAAACGAAATGTGATTCCTGAGACGAACGTTACGAATATATTGGACTGCCAGAGCAACTTAACTAACAATTATTGCCTGGAAGCGGCAAAAAAATAAAAAAAAAAAAAAAAAAAAAAAAAAAATATAAGTTGCATATCCTTTACAGGACGTCGCAATCAGCCCCAGCATATTTGAGTGTTTGTGATTTCATTGCAAGTTTAGTTCAATAATTTTCCATTGCTTTCTGAACGACTGGCACTCATACCGTTGTAAGAAAACCAACGCAAAGTGATCTGCTATCAAATCGCCCGCATCTGCGTTTCGTACGCGGTATGCGGGATTACGAATTGCATCCGTAACCCCTTCTCCGCAGAGCCGGCAATGAAAGTAGAATATTGTATACAAAAATAAGAAGGCAGTAAACATTATTATTTGGTCATGTAATGGGAAGAGATCACTGGAAATCATCGTGACAATTGGAGAGATCAATCGGGGAAAAAGGCGGAAGTAGACCAAGTAAACTGCTGAAGACACATAGACGGTTCATTGAAGAAATACCGTCACAAGTGTTTTTTTTTTTTTTTTTTTTTGTGTTTTTAAATTGTTTTAACGTTCGCTTGCTTTGAAATCAAGTGTAGCCTATATGCGCGCTCCAACAAATGGTTGCACTAAACTGATTTTTTTGCGTGTGGATTAGCTTTCCATATTACCAGTGTCCCTTGCTATCAGATGAACCCTCTCCGTCTTCAGATGCACTTATAATTTGCGTCCTCAAGTCAAGGAAGAGAAGTCATCATTTTAGTCCTACTGACCGGTGTAAGGACTGAACCATAATTTTGAAGGCACCAGCTACCATACATTGGAAAATAATGGAAGAAGAAATACATTCGAGAAACGCCTCAATTATGATCAATGAGGACCAAGCTGGTTGAGTGAGCTGGAAACCGTATTCTGTGGTACCTAAAATGAAACCATTCGGACCGGCGTCATTTTGTACTTGTTAGGTTCATATCAGTGTTAAACCCCCGAATCGGCCCGCCACGAGGTTTGAGCCTGTGACCACAGGCCGGCAGTCGAGTGTCTTGCTACTACTCTGTCCAGGCTCCTAAAACTAACCTAAACAGGAAAAATAAATAAGTTGTCCACGTATCCAAGACACAACGAAACTCACTCAATGATTCCGTTCATAGCCAGATAAAGGAAACAGTCTCGCATCATGCAAATAATATAGGGAAGACTAACTACCGAGGGAATTAGAACATACGATAAACGTCTCAATTATTGCCAATGAGGACCAAGCTGGTAGAGTGCGGTGGAAAGTGGATTCTTTATTTCCTAAAGAGAAACGGATCGGACCGACGTCTATTTGTGCCTGCCACATCAGAGACTAAACGAGGAGAAATCTTGAGCTATCTGAGGGATATATTCCAAATACAGAGCAACATGACACGCTTTGCCACAAGTGCAGATCTACAGAGAGTTATTGTTCCGTGAGTGAATGCCGTTTCCATACCTTGCATACGTTATGACCCACTATGTCATAAAAAAAAAAAAAAAACTATGGAAGGCTGGATAATCAAATTTCAGTGAATAAAATTAAAAGAAAGATTTTCAAATAGCAGAATACATGTAGGGAAATGCAAGAGAATATTTTAACACGAAACAAAGTTCATCATCATCATCTTCCACTTCTGCCGTCAAGCGTCGTGGGGAGGAATAATTTGCGTTCCAGCGCCCGGTGGACGGCACTGGATAGTGTCATTCCGTGTGGTTGTACAATGTCTCTGATGTCGTCAATCCAACCCCATAAAACCCCAAATATACTTAATTTACGTTCTTTTTGAGTTGGTGCGTAATATAGAGAAAGTCACAAAGCGAGCAAATGTGTGTCTGTTTATTCATTTGTTTTCTCATACATTTTATTATTATACATTTTATTCTTATAATAGTATTATTATACATTTTATTCAGGAGGTGATAAACTCGAAAATGAAATAGGATTTCGATGAAAATGTAAGAAAAGAATGAAAAGAATATGTAGTGGGACTCTGTGGTTTCGCAACAAGAAATGAAATAGGTAAAAAAAACAGATAGAAAAGACACAAACAATTTATGAATCTATATTCATCATCTCATCTCATTCACCACTGGTCAGGATGTCAGCTCGTCCAATGGCAATTGGGCCCCTAGGATCCCTGATGAAGTAGGCCCCGTGACACAATTGACAATGGGTTACAAATATTAATAAACTTTTCTTTATCTCTGGGCAGCCAATATTGTTAGACATTCCGTCACTGTTTCCCTTCCCATAACCTCGGATGTGGGTCGTAAGGGTGTGAAGATGAAATCATCAACAATCAGACTCCACCACCGCTGTCTGTCCTCAGCTACAAGCTTAAGTGTATAAATTTATCATACTGTCTACTCATCATGTTTAGTCCAATATTCGACTTTCTCGTCTCCTTTTTCCATAGACTGTTCCCATGAGGATTATTTATTAAGAGGGCATCATGATGTGTGACAAGCTCAAACCAGTCAAGCTGTCGACGTTTGACCACAGAAAATGTGATTCTTGATGGGTTTTATATGTGATTATTATTTCTCTAACATGGTTATTTCTTATGTGCTCCTCACGCAAACGCGTAGAATGTATCCGAGCACTTGTTTTAAAATGCCTGGATCACATGTTCTGTTTCTGTTCTGGTCGCCGTCATTCTTTCTGAGCGATATCAAGACAAGTCACCTGAACAGTTCAAGAAGCCTTATACGGGGGAGGAAAATGGCACGTCGCAAGACCAATACCAAGAAACAACAGACACAGAAGATGTGCAGGGTGGGAGCCGCTAAAACCGTAAAGAAGACGACCGTGGAGAGTATCCCACAAAGGACATGAAACCACAGTTACTACTGAAGCTACCACGAGGAAGATCGACGACAGCCCACCACAGCCAAGAGCCAAGCCAGCTGAGAAGAGGGAGGAGAAAGACAACACCGACTCAAACACAGTCAGATGGGTTATCTAACGGATTCAAGAGAAGGGAGCTGTCAGACGAACAAATCTTAAAGCAGCTACAAGAGGAGAATCTCCACATCAGAATCTTGAAGGCGGAGCAGATTCTAGCGTGCTCAAAGATCCCAACGGCGCTGGCGGTGGAGACGACTGAGGGCAGCGAGATACCATGCCAAGTATCGATAAACCAGAAACTACAACATCCTGAAGGATTCATTCCAAGAATCACGCAATGATCCAGATGCCAGAGGGCCGGCCACAGCAAAGCAACATGTCACAGTAAGACAGAGATCTTCCGATACTGCTCCGATTACCACGCCTTCAAGGAGTGTCCGCTGGCCAAGCTGGACACGGACTTCCGAGCACCCAGCCTAGGCAAGCATGGAGCAAGATACCAGGGCTGTCCGTACCTCCAAAGACACAGAGACGTCTTAAAGTTCGCCATCACCACAAAGACTCCAAATAAGGACGCAATGTGGAGGTGCGAGGCAGCCACGTGCATCTCACAAGAGGGAAAAGCTCAACTTCAAGATCAGATAGATGAGCATAAGAAACAAATCAAGCTGCTTCAAACACCGGCACCGACCAGAGACAATTAAACACTGCTTGCTGAAATAAAGGAGATCCAGCAAAACATCAAACACGGGGTGGAGCACATGGCGGAGACGACAAAGAAGAACGAAGAGATCCCACAAGCAATCAAAGCAGAAAGAGACATGCTAAGAACTGAAAGGGAGCTAACCCAAAACAAACCAGCAGAAGCCACGGAAAAGATCACAGAGAAGCCGCAAGATGAAACCCAACAAAAGACTGAAACGGAGCTGCAAACTAAGGCCAGCAGACCAACCACGACGCCCAAGAGGTAACCACTATCCCGCCGGATCTCTGAAGGCGGCACAGAACACCCACTTCTACCTACCCTGGAGGAGTGCCTTGAATCGGTAAGATTGGAGGAACTCAGGCACCTGGAATTCAGAAGGTGCTGGGAAAGAAAGAAAAGAAGACGCCCAAGAAACTCAGGAGACCGGTTGAATACCCAGATAGACACTATGACGGTGATGACGGACCCGGCTACGCGTACTATATAGAAGTCGGAGAGATGATCCCATGGCTGACCGCAGAGGAAGAAGTCGAAAGGCAACAGAAACTCAAAATCGAAAGTGAAAAAAGGCGCAAAGAGGAAAATGAAAACATCGAAATGCTTCTACAGACAATACACACAAAAAAGGAGGCAAGAAGACCAAATAAAAAGTCCTTATAAAGACTGCAACCAGTCAAGCCAGACGAGCCAGGAGACTTCACTAACAAAAGAAATCACCAGAGGAGACGGGAACAAAGGACAGCCGCCGACCAATACCCAGTTGACGTCATAGACACAAACGCTTACATAACCAGTCCGAGATAGGACTTACTTGTAGGAGTGCACAAGACAAGAAACAGGGTAAAAATACCCACAAAAACCAAGGATCTCAACAATAACCAAAGCTGAGGAGGCAGGTTAGACGAGACCGAATTTTTTAATTTTTTGTTGTTGAAAAATTGGAATTGGAATTGGTTCTGTTTCTGCAGTGAGTGTTCAACTTTCACGCCTATATTAAATAATGGATGCCACAAGTGGCTCGTACAGTTTGATGTCGATTGGATAACTGATGTAGCTTTTCCATTTAGGATTGTGTCTTACATTGTAGATGTTGCCATCACGAGTATAGTTTTGATCGGTTTAATTGAACTACCATCGCTGCCTAAAGTGGACCCTACATATTTAAATATGCTATTTCTTCTATCGTCTGTCTATTTATTTGGATATTGATTGTCCAGTGTTTATTGCAGCTGTTCATCTGTACCTTGCTAGTTACCATTTTAAGCAACCTTGCGGTTTTCTCTAAACTCGAAGAGAGGTCTTGTAAGTTTCAATTCTGTTCCAGTCTTAAGATCAATTTCATCAGCAAAACGCAGATTACACAGAGGTCGTCGATATAAATATTGCACAATCGTTCAAAAGCCTTCGCACAATGTTCTCTAGATACAACCAGGAAGGCCCCGTTTGACGTCGGGGTTATGTTCTTGGAAAACGCGACGTTAAGTGAAACGACGAATAGCGAAACACTATTTCCCATAGAATTAAATGAAATTCGGTGTATTATGTAATGTTAATTTTGATGGTTGTTGATATTTATTGGCTAAATAGAGGTAGGTTAGAGGGCGAGTAGTAGAGCGATTGAGACGTAGAGGCATTAAAACCACGATTCGCTCCAAAACTATCATCAGCACTACTAGTACTGCTCTCGCCTGCTATCTTAGCTAGATATTTATAGAGAGACTTTGCTTTCTCTTGGATAACCATCTTGTTCACAGGCATATTCCGTTGGTTCTGGTCTTCAATCCAGACGGCCAATAATGCTTCCATGTTCTCCATAAGAGTACCTCTGATACGAGTGACCTTGGAAGCACTCAAAAGTGTTACATTTTTAGCACCCTCTTTGATTTTGTCGACACTTGCACGAATTGTCCTTACTGTGGTTGGAGGTAAACCATGGACTTTACCGATATCAACAGCCCGATAACCAGGCTCAAAACGACGTAACACATCCAACTTCACCTCCAGAGTAAAACTTTTCCTGGTTCTCTTACAGCCAGACACACTATCAGAATTTACTGTGCGCTGTGAACTCATAATTATGGGTGATGGTTTTACACGAAACAATCCTGGAAAAACGCACTGCACAAAATGTAAAATGGCGTTGTTAAGGCGGCATAGCAACACAGGTGACGACGTTATAGTGGAACGTAGTGACGTAAATTGAAGTTATGTCCCATTGTGACAACGACGTTATAGCGAAACGACGTAAGCCGAAGCGATGTAGCGGGGCCTTCGTTTACTAAATGAATTGTTGAATTCTTACTAATGTTTTAAAAATTGTTCTATGTTGTTGTTTGTGAGAACAGCAATGTTTGCATTTTTATATAGCGTTTCAACGATTTCTAAGATGTTGGTAGCAAAATTGCAATTTCTGCTTATAGCCATAAACCTTCACCCCAGACTCCAACAAAAGTCCTTGTTTACGTAATGCAGACATGTGAAATGAAAGTTCATCAACTGTTTTAAAGACACTGGTGAACTTTGCTGGTGCATTGCTTTATTTTTATGTAAGGTAAAATACGTGGGGGGTAATGTTCTGGTGTTAATGTCGTATTAAGTTAGTGTTTATCAAGAGAGCACTGCATTCTTCACGACCTCTACGCGACTGGTTTACATTTGCACCCGTGGCTTCCAAAGTGTATACCTGTTTTAAACCAAGGACAATGTGAGGCATCGGAGGATGGTAAATAGTTTTGCAAAAGTTAAATATGTCGAGCACATAATTTTTCTATTGCTGCTTTACTGTTTCTTGCTTGAACAACTTAATGGAAAATTTCCATGGCTTGCAATGTTTATCTTCAAATTGACCTATTTCTAATAGGAAATATATTTACGTACGGCATTCGCATGCTCAGTGTGTCCGGTCGCCGTGACACTGACCCAAGTTCAATCCATGTCTCTGACAGGACGATGTTTGTTTTCTACAAATGCGGCTCGGTGGGGGTGGGGGGAGGGGGTGGGGTCGAACCAGCCTCGAAAGATTAGTACCTGGTAGTTTTTTTGAAATTTTCTGGGAATGAAAAGCGGCTTGGAACGAACGAACAGACTTTATTTTCAAAGGGTAACAAATTGGGCACGCATGCCCGTCTTACATTCAGCCCTTCCAATCACTCATCTTTCTTTCATCAACAGTGCATAAGAAAATACATTGTCACATGAATTTTGTAAACATAAACAATGCATATTACTATGTTATGTGACACATCCACCACCCACCCACACATCCCCCCATTCACTCCAACTCCTCCACCCAACCACACACATAACCCACACACACACATACATTCCCCCACCCATCCACCACATCCCTACACCTACACATCTCCCCACCCACATACACCTCTCACCCACCACGCATCCCATCCACCCACACCCTAAGCACAGGAAGGGAATTGAGCAGCCCACCTCGTTGTGGACTAGATTATGTGAAGACTTCTCACACCAGGAAGAGTGTCTGCCATGGAATCACCATTTCCTTTACGTACCTTTGAGGCATATGTTTAAGATTGCCCTGGGATCTCAGCTCGACCCGACCTAAAATGAAATGTGTGCTAAGTAAATGCGGCCGAAATGATACTGACCACGTCATCCCCTGAGTTCCGATTGGGCTATAACAATTTTGGATCTTGCATCATATGCCCAATACGCCTTAAGGGGCGTAAAGGGGTTATTTACTTTTGAAGGAGTGTTTATAGTGCGTTCACACATGTTTGCCCTCATTCGCGTTCATTTTTTTTTTTAAAAGTGTCTCTTGTATCGTTATGAAATTTTTCTGCCGTATTATATTTACTCCCAACCAAGAATGATGTCTTTGATAGGTCTAAAGGTTACTGAAATCATGGAAAGTGGTGCGATTTCTTTGATGATTTGGCAACAATGTATCAAATTCACGCTAACAAACTTGTTTTACAGTAAAGCAAGCCAATTCGGGTAACAACGCAAGGTCACACCTGAACACTTTAGTTCCACTTTATGACTTGCCTCTCATAAAAAAATTCCCGTGCACCACGGAGAATAATTATTATTGAACACTGTTTTCATTTGAAGACATAATATGTTTCATAACGTGCACTTCATCTTTGACCCGTAAATTATATACCGCATATAAACAAACATTAAGATCTGCTGTACATAATGATAAGGTTATCTGCTACACCTAATCATTTTTCCTCAGTTTGTTACTGAGTTATGGATTTTTATACTGCGGAAAGCATTTGTCAACGCACTATAATTGGTCCTATGTCGAAGTTCAATTATTCATTCAACGAGGAGCTGTCGTCACTTCGTAGCTATAGATCGAATCCCGGTGTTGTTACTATAGCTTTTAATTTTTATATTGTCTAATGTATAACCAGGGAGTGTAAAATGTTTAAACTGGTGCCTCTTGATGTCTGTACATATTTCCCCTTCTTCTATGAGAACCAATCAATATCTGTGTATTTATTTAAATTGCAGTAGGCATTTATGCCTTGTTTCTAGCCGTATGTTAGTCGACCGCTGCCTCATTGTCCAGAAAGCACGCCATCCAATTGCTATCACTCTAATCTACTGTAACGGTTGACGTGGCTAGAGTAATTTAGTTTCCACTCTTTACAACCCAATTTACTTTGATGTTAAGATCACTGTATAAGGTCGCATTTTGCCTCTTGATCTTCTGTAAAAAAAAGAAACGTTCGCACGCGTAAAGACGCATTTTGGCGTATAGTATTAGACTAATATTTTATAGACAAGTAGATAGTCGATGGATGAAGAGGTCAATTTATGTCCGATTCTTTGATTTAGTGGTTATGAAACGCATTTCATAATTTGCCAACATAC
Source organism: Cepaea hortensis (assembly GCA_963921405.1). Classification (NCBI taxonomy): domain Eukaryota; kingdom Metazoa; phylum Mollusca; class Gastropoda; order Stylommatophora; family Helicidae; genus Cepaea; species Cepaea hortensis. The sequence goes on from OY992878.1 coordinate 82,749,588, forward strand.
TGATTAGAGCAGTGTTTCCCAACCTTTTTTGTGCCATGCCCCACTTAAGCCTTTCTAAAATGCATATTGCCCCCCTCCCCCGCCCCACGCCCACCCCCCCCCCCCAACATATACATTATTTTTAATATTCAAAAATTGAAATGTTCACTTAAAATACTTGAATGATAGGTTTTAGGAAGAAATCACTAGGTAATTATTGAGCAAACACAGTAAGTAAATTTTCAAAACATATAATGGAGAACTGAAATTCAAGTACAAAATAATTTTAATGAAAGATTTTTCTATATTATTTTAATTATTAGTAATTATTTATTATTTAAATTTAGTGAGATCCTTGCGCTTGATGCTTGCTGCAAAGAGATCTTATGTCAGGTTCCAATTTAGTTAACTTCAGTCTCAAGTCTCCCCGTTTTGTTATATTCAGCCGATTTCTTCAATTTTCGAATTTCCCCCCTTAACAGTCAAATTGCCCCCCTGTGGGGCGTGGGCCCCACGTTGGGAAACACTGGATTAGAGGGTTCGAAATCAGACGGGGGCTACTTGGAAGCGTTGCGTTAATTTCGATGATATGAGGCGTCGGCTGTTAAGAATCACTGGCAAACTATTGAACGGAAAATTGCCTTGTAAATCACAAAGTCAATAGACGCTGATGGTCCTGTAAAAGCCATGCAACTAACGGCTGTGTGTCCAAGAATGTTCGTGCAACTAACGGATTGTCATACACGACAGTAGACGCGCCTAAGTAAGCTGTCGTATCTAGTGCCTCGTATGTTTTCACATTGGGTAGTTTGATTTTTGTGTCGACTTGCTGCATCCTCCAGCAGTCATCATCATCATCAGCATCATCATCATCATCATCATTATCATCATCATCATCATCATCATCATCATCATCATCATCATCATCAGCATCATCATCATCATCAGCAGCAGCAGCAGCATCATCATGATCAACATCATCATCATGATCAACATCATCATCAACATAATCATCATCATCACCAACAACAACATCATCTTCCACTTTTACTGTCGAGCGTCATGGGGAGGAATAGTTGGCGTTCCACTGCCTGAAGGATGACACTGGACAGTGCCATCCCGTATGATTGTACGATGTATTGATGTCGTCAACCCATTTTTATTCTCTGGCGTCCTCTTGCTGTCGTATAAGATCTTCTTTGAAGTAGGGCTAATGCTTGTAGTTGATGATGTTTGTGAGTTGTGGAAAATTTAGACGAAGAGTACCTAATGAGATCTTAGTTGGGAGGGGCTATCAACCCCATATGCCTTCGTTGGGAAGCCTTTAAGTGGCTCGTTGTCCCCCACGTGGTGTTCCCTTCACGAAAAATGATAATACAGATAATAAATGTATGAGGGCTAGTCAATAAGTAAGTCATACAGTTCTGTAGGATGACAGGTACATGTAGTTGGTTTTTTCTACAGGTGTCATTGGGTGACAGCAACATCGTTCTTTATATTGCCGTTCGTCAGGTGGCGCTAGGTGTCTCATGCGCGTGCGCAGTTCTTAATAAAATTGTGAGTGTACTTACGACGGAGTGTACAACCAAAGAGCAACGTGCTGTTGTGCGTTTTTTGTGGGCAAAAGGACTGCCTGCAAAGGACATTCATAAGGAAATGCTTCCTGCTCAGGCTGACAAATATTTGTCCCGTAAAGCGGTGCATAGCTCTGTAGAAAAATTTTCTCTAGGATGTGAATGACGCCGAAGTTGAATGTGAAGTGAAACAGGGTATAGTAAACAGAGCACGCAGTACTATGCAGCTGGTTAGGGAGGACTGATAAAACGATGGGATAAGTGCATCAATGTTGGTAGAAATTATGTTGAAAAATAAAGGGATAATGTATGTATAAACATAAACTGATTTAAAGTTATCATATTTAGTTATTTTTCTACAGCCATTTATGACTTACTTATTGACTTCCCCTCGTCGGGTCCCTTGGAAGGCGTAGGGATCACAGAACTTTACTACTGACCCCAGGTAATGAGGTACCATTTGTAATATAGATAAAGGTGGGCCAGTATGTAGGTCTCCGTACTCACATAAACCACACAGTCTATTAATGTATCATGTATGCACCAGACATCTAGGGACTGACAGGACATACATGAACATTATTGAATAACCACTGTATGCAAATAACGAACAAGGTTGTCACATAACAGTGTGCACTTTGTGTACATATCAAACAGAGTTGTCACGTAACATTGTGTACTGTGTATACATAACAAACATATTTGTCACAGAACATTGTGTGAACACAGAATAAATCAGTCTTTGGATTTATTAAAGTCTATTCAATAACATTCAATAATGCATTGCAGGTGGTATTGCATTAATTCACTTACGATCCCATGACTTGGTCAAACACAACAGATGAACCATTTTATCAAACATCATAATCATAACAACAACATAAATAGATAGCATAATAACTTCTACTATGTGTGGATGAGGATTAAAAGAGTGGTCCTTGTTAGTGCTGGTTAAGTCAGTTAAGGACTTATAGTGTGTGAGTCCACCTGGGAATAGCCAGAACATTGGTATCGCACCTCCTACAGAAAGTTATTATAGTATGTCCACATTTGTTTGCCTTCATTCACGATCAATTATTTTGAAAACTGTCTGTTGCATCGTTATGAAATTTTTCCAGCCGTCTTATATTTACCCCCACCCAAGGAATATGTCTTTGATATGTCCAAAAACAACTTAAATCATTGAAAGCGGCGACATTCCTTTCATGTTTTGCTGAACAACTAGTGATTTCTCGTTAACAAAGTTATTTTTACAGTAATGGGAGACCTGTCAATTCTGATGACACACAAAGGCGTATCCGGATTCGTATGGGAGTGGGTGCAATGAAAGAACTAGCTTAAAATCGACAGGGTCGGCTGCATTGCACCGGATTTTTATCACATATGGCTCAGTTTCTTTCCGCAGCGCGGAAAGCGCCGCACAAAGCACGAACTCCGTAGTTCCAGCGACGACCCTCGTGAAATGAAGGACGCGGCCCGGAATCGAACATACAACCTTCGGAGCCCGAGTCAGACGGCTTGACCACTTCACCACGGAGATTCCCGAGAGGGGTGCAATGTGTAATATTAGTAAAGACAGAGAATTTAGAGGCACGAGGTAAATAATTTGTAAATTAACAGGAAAGTAGAAGGAATATATTTCTTACCTTAACTTTCATTTCCTTCTTGTTTCTTCAGCTGATGCTGACGCTGTAATGTTTAGGGCCTGCAATTCGTCTGAATAGTTGGAGCAAAATATCCCAGTAAGTGTGTACGTAGATTAAGGTCTGCGATCTGCTCAGACCTTAACCTGTGTCGGACGATTCCAGTAGGTAGATGATTGCTCTCGGTTGCATAAAATTCAATCCATCCTTTCTCCAATAGTCCTCTTCCTCTTTCAACACATGGTCCTGACGTTTTTTCCAGTAACTTTTATCAATATTTAATAGCGCGGACAGACAGACAGACAGACAGACAGGCAGACAGACGGAAAGGTAGGTAGGTAGGTAAGTAGGTAGGTAGGTAGGTAGGTAGGTAGGTAGGTAGGTAGGCAGAAAGGTAGGTGGGTGGGTGGGTGGATGACTGGCTGACTGGGTGCGTCGGTCGGTCGGTCGGTCGGTCAGTGGGTGGGTCGGCGGGTCGGTCGGTCGGTCGGTCGGTCGGTCGGTGGGTGGGTGGGTCGGCCGGCAGGCAGGCAGGCAGACAGACAGACAGACAGACAGACAGACAGACAGACAGACAGATATATTAGATAGATAGATAGATAGATAGATAGATAGATAGATAGATAGATAGATAGATAGATAGATAGATAGATAGATAGATAGATAGATAGATAGATAGATAGATAGATAGATAGATAGATAGATAGATAGATAGATAGATAGATAGACATATAGATAGATAGATCCCCGCCAGAAGCCGGGCCTTGTCAGTTAGTTTATTTATATAATCACGTTTCATGAAAGAATCCCCATTTAGAGACACCTCTGAATCTTCGCGCTGTTTGTTTCAAGACGGAAATCACGTGAAAATTTATGAAAATGCGGGGACGTGTCTTGGTGAAGCTGTAATACTGTTAAAATCATGGACGTAATCTCTAAGTCGTAATTAATATACCGCATATAAACTAACTTTGAAATCTGCTGTAAAATCTCCAGAACAAAAATTTGCTTGTTGGGTGGACATAATGATAAGGTTATATACTAAATCTCATCATTTTCCCTCAGTTGGTTACTGAGATATTGAATTTTATATTGAGGCAAAAAATAAAAAATAAAACACACTATAGTGACACAATGAAAGCTTAACCCGAACTGAGCTGGAAAGTACCGCCAATTTCGGTTTTGGGAACTTGCATAGGCAGTTACAAACCTCCACCCAATCAAAATCGTCCATTCAACGCCCACTTTCTCCTATTTCATCAGAATCTTATGGTGTTCCGTTTTATTATTTATTCTATTTGTGGCGGTAAATTGCTGATGACTGGACTATAAGTCACAGTGTTGCATTCTAACGAGATGGTCAAACCATTTGATCTTCTGAGTTTCAATATATGTGGCACAATGTGTTGATCCCACTGTCAGTCTGATAACATCATTTATTTTTCGATCCCAGATTGTTAAGTTGACAGCTCTCCTCAAGCACATCATCTTACAGTGTTGATTGTGCGTAAGTATTGATTGACACTTATCATATTACTCTGTGTCATTTCTTGGACATTATTTACACACACAACGACTATTTGTACCACTTATACAGTCTACTTGGATGAGTCCTGTTAATATCACAAGAAGTCCTTGTATGAAAGAGAAGGATTAAATAGCTGCAATTTTACAGAAGTACATTTTTGTAAGAACACAGGAAGGTATATCAGATATGTTCACAGTCAATACAGGAGTGAGGCAGGGATGTGTGCTCTCTCCCCTGCTATTCAATATCTACATGGACAGAATTTCCAAAGAAGCAAGTCTCGACAGACCAGATTCAGAAAATTTAGAACTCTTTACTCCAGATGAAACAACTGACCCACAGGGAATAAATGAACTTCTATTTGCAGATGATCAGTGCCTGTTTTACAGCGATGAGGGCAGACTACAAAATCATATTACTAATCTGAGTTCAGCCTGCAGCAGATACAATATGAGTATAAACACAACCAAAACCGAAGTAATGCAAGTTAGCAGATCGCCAGGCCCACTAAATATACAGATAAATAACACACCTCTGAAACAAGTTAAAGAATTCAAATACCTTGGAAGTATGATCACAGAAGATGGCAGATTGGACAGAGAAATTGACATCAGATGTCAAAAAGCTAGTGCACTTACATATCAACTATCACCCTTACTGAAACATCCAAACATACCCATGTCCGCAAAACGACAGATAATAAACAGCATATTCACACCAACCCTATGCTACCAATCTCAAACCTGGACTTTATCCAAATTACACCTTCGCAAAATCAACACCTGCGAAATGAGATGCCTGAGGAGAGCTGCCAACTTAACAATCCGAGACCGAGTAAGAAATGCTACTATCAGACAGACTGTGGGATCAACACCTTGTGCCACATTTATTGACAGACAGAAGATCAAGTGGTTTGGCCATGTCATTAGAATGCAACATCAACAACTACCATCACTGGCCTTACATCAAAGATCATCTGCGACGAGACCACGAGGACGTCCAAGAAGAAAATGGATTGACGACATCAGAGACATTGTACAACCTCACGGAATGACACTATCCAGTGCCGTCCACCGGGCACTGGAACGCAAATTATTCCTCCCCACGACGCTTGACGGCAGAAGTGGAAGATGATGATGATGATGATGATGACATTTTTGTATAGGAGCCGCAGTAGTGCAGTGACTTAAACTCTTGCCTGCCGCTTGGTGGTTATGCTGTCGAAGTAGCAAAAATATGGAATACCATCTGGAATATTCCTTATAGTGTTGGTCTAGTTTATGCAAGTATGATGAAGCTGTTTACAAACTGAAGTGGCAAATTTATAGAATACCTGCAGTAACATTCTTTATAGTGTCGGTCCAGTTTACGCAAGTATGATGAAGTTCTTTACAAACTGAAGTGGCAAATTTATGAAACACCTGCTGGAACATTCCTTTTAGTGTCGGTCCAGTTCACGAAAGTTGTGCAATTAACAGTTCAGTGTAGTAATGGCGGCAATCAGTCAACATCCACCCTAGTCTAAAAGGAATCTTCACTTCATTGGACGTAAATGACCTCATTATCCAGACATTGCTGGAAGTCTCTCCACAAAGTTGTTCCCCTATTACATATAAGGTCTCAAATGGTTCTTCAATTGATATTTATGTGCAATATGTGAACAACATTGAAATCGACCAATCATTTCGCTTCTTTAAAAGTTCGTTAATATATTTGACACAACATTACAGTCGGGGATATACGAGATGTTTCCTCCAACGAGACATTTCCTCCAACGCACAAGGGGAGGAGATCGAGACTGCTCTTGAAACCATTGACCAGATTTGTATCAACATTACAATGTTAGATAACGAATTCTTCTTCTTCTTCTTCTTCTTCTTCTTCTTCTTCTTCTTCTTCTTCTTCTTCTTCTTCTTCTTCTTCTTCTTCTTCTTCTTCTTCTTCTTCTTCTTCTTCTTCTTCTTCTTCTTCTTCTTCTTCTTCTTCTTCTTCTTCTTCTTCTTCTTCTTCTTCTTCTTCTTCTTCTTCTTCTTCTTCTTCTTCTTCTTCTTCTTCTTCTTCTTCTTCTTCTTCTTCTTCTTCTTCTTCTTCTTCTTCTTCTTCTTCTTCTTCTTCTTCTTCTTCTTCTTCTTCTTCTTCTTCTTCTTCTTCTTCTTCTTCTTCTTCTTCTTCTTCTTCTTCTTCTTCTTCTTCTTCTTCTTCTTCTTCTTCTTCTTCTTCTTCTTCTTCTTCTTCTTCTTCTTCTTCTTCTTCTTCTTTTTCTTACTTTTCCTCTTTTTCTTCTTCTTCTTCTTCTTCTTCTTCTTCTTCTTCTTCTTCTTCTTCTTCTTCTTCTTCTTCTTCTTCTTCTTCTTCTTCTTCTTCTTCTTCTTCTTCTTCTTCTTCTTCTTCTTCTTCTTCTTCTTCTTCTTCTTCTTCTTCTTCTTCTTCTTCTTCTTCTTCTTCTTCTTCTTCTTCTTCTTCTTCTTCTTCGACTTCTTCTTCTTCTTCTTCTTCTTCTTCGACTTCTTCTTCTTCTTCTTCTTCTTCTTCTTCTTCTTCTTCTTCTTCTTCTTCTTCTTCTTCTTCTTCTTCTTCTTCGACTTCTTCTTCTTCTTCTTCTGCGTCCGTCCGGAATGTTGATTTAGATGTAATTGCTTTGTGCCTTTTTACAGCTGAGCTGCTATACTTTTACACCTTTTGGCCGACACATCCGACTTCTTCAGGCATTTTATTTTCCCGGAAATACGAATTATGTCCATATTCCGTAGTTGTAGGTTTATGTGAAATATATATCTGGTTAATGAAGACATATTTTCTTGGGGGGGGGGGGGGGGAGGGGGGGGCTGGGGGCGGGGGGGGGGGGTGTCTTTAACTGGTCGTGCTTCGAAGTCCACTTGTTCCTGTAGCGAAGATCCGTCGTTATTTAGAGGTGAAAGATTCGAATCCTAGTCGGTAAATTTCAGCTGATTGTTGATTTCTTTGGCAAGATTACGCTGTTGATTTCTTTGGCAAGATTACGCTCAGTAGTTTGCCATTGCTTTCTGAGCGGCCGGCTCACACACCCCGTAAATTACCGACGCGATTCGAACCACTGCTGATTCTCACCGTCGTCACGTTACTTAGAGAATATACGAGATTACGGAGAAAAGTTGCTAACCTCTAGGCCAGGAAGCCGGCAGTCGGTAAATATACCCTTCAATTTGTCTAGAGCGTCCTATAGTCTCTACCTATTTCCCTACTCTCTATGAGAGCCTGACAATACATGCATGCTTGCTGCTTGCTTTCCTGTGTTTGCTGGCTGTAAACTCCAGCGCGAATTCCTGTATGTCGGATGAAGACATCCTGTTGTCAAACTTTAGTGTGATGTCATACAGGACCTGAGGTATGCGTGAGTATCCGCTGTCCCATGTCTGGCTTATTGGTGTGCAGATTGGTGGTTCCTCGCCGTGCAGGCAGATACTCTCCGACTTCGGAAGAATCAGCGATCCTTCTATGTTAGCCAGGACCTCGAAGGGACCTGTTGCCCAGGACGCACGACTAGGGCGTGTTAGTAGGTCCTGACTAGTATAGAACCTGGCCCTGGTGCCCTGGAAACACCTCTGCGTCCCATAACAATACATGCATGTTTATTTATGATGGCCAGTGCGTCCTCTAGTCTCTACCTATTTCCCCTACTCTCTATGAGAGCCTTACAATACATGCATGTTTTTTATGTTGCCTAGTGCGTCCTCTAGTCTCTACCTATTTCCCCTACTCTCTATGAGAGCCTTACAATACATGCATGTTTTTTATGTTGCCTAGTGCGTCCTCTAGTCTCTACTTTTTTTCCTACTCTCTATGAGAGCCTTACAATACATGCATGTTTATTTATGTTGCCTAGTGCGTCCTCTAGTCTCTACCGATTTCCCCTACTCTCTATGAGAGCCTTACAATACATGCATGTTTATTTATGTTGCCTAGTGCGTCCTCTGGTCTCTACCGATTTCCCCTACTCTCTATGAGAGCCTTACAATACATGCATGTTTATTTATGTTGCCTAGTGCGTCCTCTGGTCTCTACCGATTTCCCCTACTCTCTATTAAAGCCTTACAATACATGCATGTTTATTTATGTTTCCTATTGCGTCCTCTGCCGGTCTCTCTGGCTGTGGGGTTACAACACTTTCTCTCTGTAATCCCGTTTATCACGCAGAGTCTCGCAGCGGAGCGAGAACTGAGGTGGTTCGACCCCCGCTCGTGACTTGCGGATACTGAGCCGGCCGCTCAGAAAGCAATGGCAAACTACTGAGCGTAATCTTGCCAAGAGATCAACAGACAGCTGAAAGATGCTGCTGTTGACAGCTAAGTCCTGTAAAAGGATACGCAAAACATTTATTGCGTCCTCTAGTCTCTACTTATTTCCCCTACTCTCTTTGAGCGCCTTACATTACATGCATGTTTATTTATGTTGTCTAAAATGTAGCATTTCCCTTTCAGGACGTTGCAATAAACCCCAACCGCAAGTTGATTTACCAGACAATGTTGCGTTCAGTAGTTTGCCATTGACTTTGTGAACGAGAAGTCAAGGTGTTAAGTCCAAATGACCGTTGGTTTAAAACGGACCCACTATCCTGCCGTCAGAGCACTGGCAGTTTAATGGCAATAGCGTTACACCTCGTCTGTCGTAAGGAATTCTATAGGCCACTTGACTCATCTTAGCCTTATGTGTAATCCATAGTACGGTCTGCTAGCCCTAGACATTATCTTCATAGACGTACCTACTTTGGTCGTATCTGTAAGGTCCGACCTAGAAGACAATAAACAGGAGTCAACAATTCCACCTAAGTCTATCCTTTCGCGCGAAAATAATTGACTGTCGTTATCACATTCTTTGCCCTTTTCTCATACACAATGTCCATCATCATCTTCTTCCACTTCTCCCGCTAAGCGTGGTGGGGACGAATAGTTGACGTTCCAGCGCCCATAGAGTTGCACTGGATAGTGTCATTCCATGTGATTGTACAGTGTCTTTAATGCCGTCGATCCGTTTTCTTCTCGTGCGTCTTCGTGCTCTCGTAACAGATCTTCTTTGATGTAACGCCAGTGCTGGTAGTTGATGGTGTCCATGCCTGTCCATAGTTTGAGTCGATGTAGCGTAAATAGCTAACATATTGGGTCTTATGACGTTACAGTGTCTGCCTCAGGGCGGGAAGGTTTGAATCCCAGCACCTGGGTAAGACGCTCTCCAAGAACCATTGGTACCTATTGTTAACAAAAGTCACAATGATAACTTGAACAGTAAGATAGGGCACATAACTTACTCGGGTAAGGGTGAAACTATGAAATCCCACCAGCAAGTTGTGCACATTACAATCGCATCGCAGATAAACATGATTTACAGCAGGTCGTAATGACTCTTCCCTGGCGAAATTGTTAGGCAAGAAAACATCTCACGGATAGATAGATCCCGTTATGCAAGCGTGTTCCTGTTTAGAGAGCAAGTGAACTGCACACAAATTCTCGATGTTGTCTTCTTTCAAGCAATGTCTCTTTGCTCGTAATATCTCTTTTCCTTGTAACCTGAAGTAATTCTCTAGCCTGGAAGTTTCAGAATGCTTTCCTGAAAAATTGTCAGACACAATCATCAACACAAATAGTAACACAATTAAGAAAATCAAAAGAGCGCGACCAGAGACAGACAAGAGCTGTGTTTATTTTCTGTCTGAATTTCGTTAAACCAATAATCATCAAAATAATCTTTCAACTAATGTAAATACTGCTCACAGGAAACAGCGTTCAACTTAATCAAAATAATGGTTGTTTTACATTTCAGGGTCGAAAGAGCGTCACGCATAATGAAATATTGATTATATCTGCATGCTAAGACAAGGCAGATGAAAACTGTCTACAATTATAAATCTAACAGACGCAGACTCATATTCTAAGTCTTGCGTACAGTATCTCATCCCGTATCTCACGTACAAGTGTGCCCCTAGGGTCAGAAGGATTTCTTTACTTATATCTCTGGTTTCTTGTCGTTCTTTTATTTTCTCGAGGCTTAAATCCGTACAATACCACCAATAGTAGCAGTACGTCCCAAGGGAATACACCAGACGGTTTACTGAGTGGGTTTACTTGTGGAAAGTTATAGCCACCAGTGTATTCAGTTGGTCACGAATTTAGAGATAAGAAATTATGATTGCCAATCACTTTAGGTACGAATGCTGTAGTTATGATAATGATCCTATCCTGCTGATGTCATAAATCAATTATTGGTGTCTTTTAGTCAATGAGAATTCGTTTACGGACCGTGTAAACTAGAATCGCTGTGATCTTAAGTCAACGAGGTTGGCTCCTAGGGCGAAGAACATACAAGTATACAGTGCTGACCTTATTAAAGAATTATTATTTAGTCTTAACAATGGCACAGCATACCCATATGCATGCACATAACTATGGTTTGTGAGGATGTATGTTATGTCTATTTTGGTCATAGAGCAAACATATATTGTGAGTATCAGCCGCCTATAACGCTTGCCTGCCGGCCCGGTGGTAACAGGTTTAAATTCGCATCGAAACGGATTTTTAAAAAATTAACCGGGGCTTACAGCTCGGCCCATGCTAAAACAGGGACCAGGAAATGTCTTGGGAAGTGAAGATGGTCTGGGTGATGTTGACCTGGTGTTTGTCCATCAAGTATGATGATAACCATTCATTTCATCCAGTGAGCTTGATAGTTTGGAGCCGTGAGTTCTAAGGGCTAACAAGGATTATTTTGACTGGAAATGTTCCGTAACAATGTGGGCACAGAATGCTAGACGTTTCAGGAGTAGATCTGCGGGTTTTTTTTTCTCAACATCTCTTACATTCTTGTTTGCTTCACAAGTGATTACACCTTTGCGTAATGATGTACGCCATGAATTTCTGTCTTTGGAAGCAGTCTTCCGTGTGTCGTGATAAATTCAAAAAGCTTTGAGCAATATCTTCAGAGTGTCTTTAAAGCGTTTCCACTGACCGACTTTGGAGCGTTTACCACAATGCATTTCACAATTTAAAAAAATTTCGTTTAGCGAGCCTGTAATCTGGGATAGATGAAGTTGGATGGAGGATGACTTGCTGAATTGGATTAAAGTGAGTAATAGTTGCGCAATTCGTCGACTTTATCCTCTCGCCCGAGTCCATCTGAATCCAGTGACAAGACAAATCAAGACGACTGGAAACGAATACAGATGCTGTTTATGACCAGGGCGCACTAACGTGCCTTGCCGTGCTCATTACTTTTCACAAAGCTTTAATAGTAAACGCCGTCTTGCCATTTAAACCACCAAAGATTTCTCCCGTGCAGTCTGCTGAATCCTGTGCATCCAGATATTGACCACATCACTCCTGGCGGACAGCATGTCTATAAAATATGGGATTCCAACAGCTAAAAGAGCAGCGGGAGCGCAGTTACTAGCACATTTGTCTACCAGTACAGTTGACATGTGGTCCAATCGAGTGCTGATTGGTAGATAAAAGTATGGTTCCAGCACCATATTCCGAACACGCCTCAAGTCACGTGAAAGACTTCTTTATTTTTAATTACATCACATGTCATCTTCACTTGTCCAGGGAAATATTTGGTTCTATGTGTGGTGTGTCCATCAAGAAGGATGATGATCATTCATTTCATCCAGTGGGGTTAAAAGTTTGGTGCCGTAAGTTCTACGATGGCTGGTAAGGCCTATTTTGGCTCGAAATGTACTTTGACAATATAGAAAAGAATGCTTGACGTTCTGTGAGGAGGATTTCCTGTGGTGATTAATTTGTTGCCTTTGTTCACAGCTTTTGCAGTCATGTTTGCTTCCCAAGTGACTACACCCTTGCGTAATGATGTACACTATGAATCTGTCTTTGCCGCAGTCTCCCAAGTGTGGTGATGAATTCCAAAAGCTTTGAGAGAAATCTTCAGAGTGTCCTTAAAGCGTTTCCTTTGGCTGTATGGAGAGCGTTTACCACAGCGCTAATAACCTAAAGAAATTTGTTTAGGAAGCCTGTAATCTGGCACGCGAGTCAAGTGACCAGCCATCGAATCTGATTCTTGATTAGAAGAGTGTGGATACTGGGCATACAAGCTCTTTCTAAGACTTAAGTGTCTGGGATCTTGTCTTGCCATTTGATCTTCAGTACCTTCCTAAAGCAGACTGTGTAGAAGTTGTTTAATTTCCTAGTGTGTAGCTGTGTAGATAATACGACTGATTTGTAGACTTTCATCTTTGTTTACAGGCTTATTCCATTTCTTTCCCACACATTTTTGTACAGACTGCCAAAAGCCTAGCTGGCCTTGGAGATTCTTGCATACATTTCTTCGTCAATTGTGGCAGCTTGTGACACAGTGCTGCCAAGATAGGTGAATGTGTCCACTACACTTAGTCTAAGACCATTCACTTTGATATTCAACTCGATGTGATTAATCACTGGAGCTGGCTGGTACATAACTACAGTCTTCTCCAAGTTGATAGTGAGTCCAAAATTGATACAGCCATACGAGAAAGCTGAAACATTGTGTTGCATGTCTGCCTCTGAGTTGTCATATAGATCCCAATCATCAGCAAACAGGAGCTCTCTAACAGTGCCGCTGGCAGTTTTAGTATTAGCTTTCAGCCTTTGAGACTGAACAACTTTCCATCCATGCGGTAGTTGATGTCTATTCCAATGTCGTTGTTCTCGAAGGCATTCTTCAGCATAGCTGAAAACATGAGGCTGAATAGTGTTGGTGCCAGGACACATCCTTGCTTTACTCCATTGGTGACAGGAAAAGACTAAGACAGTTCACCACTTGCCTGGATTCTTGCCTGCATGTCATCGTGAAATAGCCGCACTATTTGGACAAACTTTCGTGGACAGCCATACTTCGTCATAATATTTCACATTTCTTCTCTGCTGACTGTATCAAAAGCTTTGGTAATATCAATAATTGTGAAGAACATATCAAAGTTCTGTTACTGACATTTCTCTTGCACCTGCCTTGCAGCGAAAATCCTATCAACAGTTATATTTGTATGCACATATTGTATGCACCTATTATATGAACCTAATGTATTGTATGCACCTATTGTATGAACCTTATGTATGCACCTATTGCATGAACCTAATATATGCACCTACTGTATGCACCTATTGTATTAATAATTATCATAATGTGTACACCTATTGTATGAACCTTATGTATGCACCTATTGTATGAACCTTATGTATGCACCTATTGTATGCACCTATTGTATGCACCTAATGTATGCACCTATTGTATGCACCTAATGTATGCACCTAATGTATGCACCTAATGTACGGACCTATTGTATTCCCCTATTGTATGCACCTATTGTACGCTCATAATGTATACACCTATTGTATGCACCTAATGTTTGCACCTATTGTATGCACATATTGTATGCCCTATTAGATGCACCAATTGTATGCACCTATTATGCACCAAATGTATGTATGCATTTATGCCCCTATTTTATGCACCTTGTGTATGTATGTATTGTATGCTCATATGGCATGCATGCATTATATGCACCAATTGTATGCACATATTATGCACCAGTTGTATGAATGTATTGTATGCACCTTTTGAATGCATGTATTGTATACACCTATTGTATGCACCAGTTGTATGCACCAATTGTATGCACCTATTGTATGCATGTCTTATAATCACCTATTATATTTACCAATTGTATACACCTATTGTATGCATCTATTGTAAGCACCAAGTGTATGCATCTATTCTACGCACCTATTGTATGCATATGAAATTATCAGCATTCCATTCCTTGGAATAGACCGCGACTGTTGTATTGGCAATCCAAAGCACTTCCTTCTATAGTAACACATCAGAGTTAGTATTAGTTAGTTAGTTAGTTAGTCGCGGTTCCAACTTCACGGCAACGGGTCGTCCCCATATTGCTCTGTTCCTGTGCCAGTGAATATCACACAAAATGCTCCTCACTGCCCTATGTGAACAATGGAATAGACAGAAGTGTCGGCAAGCCTTCCCTAAAGTCGAGTTAGTATATTAGTCACTTTAGCAATTCCTAGTAGCTGTTAACATAGGAGGGTTGTTCAGAACGTAATGCACCACATCCTTGTGCCTAGAGGTGTTTATGTAAAAAGTATGAAATGTATACATAGTATTCATGAATATGCCACGTAAACATTGGTACTATTCAACACAATCCCCAACAACTTGTTGTGCGTGTATTCCTTGCCAGTAGCAGGGTTTGTCTTGATCATGTAGCCATTTCTTCGCTGCATGAATCACTCCTTCATTATCTTCAAACCTTGCCCCACTGAATGCATATTTAAGTGGACCAAATAGATGAAAATCAGTCAAACCATTCGCAACTGCGAGCGCTAACAAGACAAGTCACCTGAACAAGTCAAGCAACCTGATACGGAGGAAAATGGCACTTAGCAAGAACACCAAAAAGACATTTGGCATCCAAGATGCGCAGCGTGGGAGCCGACAAGAAGACGAGCGGAGAGAATCTACCTGCGAGCTGCAGCAAACAACAAGAACCTCAAGCAACTTATAATGAAGCTACCACGAGGAAGGACGACGACAACCCACCACAATTAAGAGCCAAACCTACTGAGAAGCAGAGAGAGGAGAAATACACTAGAGTCGGAAACACCGACTCACCGACAAGCAAGTGGGTTGTCAAGCGTATCCAAGCGGAGCTGACAGATGAAAAAATCCTGAAGCAGCTACAAGAAGAGAATCTCCACATCCGATTCTTGAAGGCGTAGCGACTC
This sequence comes from Cepaea hortensis, assembly GCA_963921405.1. Lineage (NCBI taxonomy): Eukaryota > Metazoa > Mollusca > Gastropoda > Stylommatophora > Helicidae > Cepaea > Cepaea hortensis. The sequence continues at coordinate 82,765,072 of OY992878.1, forward strand.
CTCGCCTACTCTAAGATACCTACAACCTTGGTGGTGGTGACGACATAGGGCAGCGAGATGCCGACCACAGTATCAACCAACAAGAAAATAAAACAACCAGAGATATTGATTCCAAGAGTCAACCAATGTTCCAGATGCCAGAGGGCCGGCCACAGCAGAGCAGCATGTCGCAGTAAGACGGAAATCTGCCGGTACTGCGCCAATCACCACGCCTTAAAGGAGTGTCGGCTGGCCAAGCTGGACACGGACTTCCGAACACCCAACAACAAAAGAAAGTGCGCTAACTGCCTGGGCAAGCATGGAGCAAGATACTTGGTCTGTCCGTACCTCCAAAGACATAGATACGTCTTAAAGTTCGCCATCACCACAAAGACTCCATATAAGGACGCAATGCGGAGGTGCGAGACAGCCATGCGCCTCTCACAAGCGGAAAAAAGCTCAACTGCAAGACCATATAGATGAGCTAAAGAAGCAAACGACAATGAAAAGCTGCTTGCCGAAATAAAAGAGATTCAGCGAAACATCAAGCAAGAAGTGGAACATATGGCCGAGAGGAAGAAGGAAAACGAAGAAATGCTACGAATTATTAAAGCTGAGAGAGAACTGCTAAAAGCCGAAAAGGAATTAATCCAAAACAAACCAACAGAAGCCATGCAAGAGAACACAGAAAAGCCGCAAGATGAAACCCAACAAAAGACCGAGCCGGAACCGCAAGCTAAGACCAACAGCCCAACCACGACGCCCAAGAAATCAAAGAGGGAATCATTATCCCGCCGGATCTCTGAAGGTGGCAAAGAATACCCACTCGGACCCACCCTGGAGGAGTGCCTAGAATCGATAAAATTTGAGGAACTCAGGCACCAGGAATTCAGATGGCGCTGGGAAGAGAAAGAAAAGAAGAGGCCCAAGAAACTCAGGAGACCGGTAGAATACCCAGATAGATACTATGACTGGGAGGACGGACCCGGCTACACGTACTATATATAAGACGAAGAGATGATCCCATGGCTGACCGCAGAGGAAGAAGTCGAAAGGCAACAGAAACTCAAAATCGAAAGTGAAAACAGGCGCAAAGAGGAAAATTAAGACATCGAAAAGCTTCTACAGACAATACACAAAAAAGGAGGCAAGAAGACCAAATATAAAGTCCTTATAAGGACTGCAACCAGTCAAGCCAGACGAGCCAGGAGCCTTCACTAACAAAAGAATCCACCAGAGGAAACGGGAACAAAGGACAGCCACGGACCAATCCCCCAGATGACGTCACAGACACAAACGCTTATATAACCAGTCCGAGATATGACTTACTCGTAGGAGTGCACAAGACAAGAAACAGGGTAGAAATACTCACAAACCACGGATCCCAACAATAACTAAAGCTGAGGAGGAAGATTAGACGAGACCGAATGTGGAATTTTTTTGTTTGTTTGTTTGAAAAATTGGAATTGGAATTGAAAATCAGAGGGTGCCAAATAGGGACTACAGGGTGAATGGGAAGTACAGTTCAACCCAATTTGGTGATTGCTTCCTGTGTTGCCAGACTTGTGTGAGGGCGTGCATTGTCGTGAAGGGGAAGTAGGTTTGTTCGATTCTTGTGCGGCAGAACTTTGCAAATACGTTGAATTAGTTTTTTTTTTCAATGTCTTGATGTAAGCTCGCGAATTGATTGTCTCTCCTCTTGGCATAACATTCACTAGAATCACTCTTTCAGTGTTCCAAAAGAAAGTGATCATGACACTTGGCAGCTGAAGGAGTTGTCTTGAATTTCTTTCTTTGTGGTGGTTGCGGGTAATGCCACGCCATTGACTGTCTTTTTTGTCTCAGGTTCAAAATAATGTCCCCAGGTTTCTTCACATGCAACGATCTTAGCCAAACATGTCTCTCCATCAGCATTGAAACGCTCCAACAATTCAGAAGACATTGCTTTCCTTTGCAATCGGTGGTCATTTGTGAGACTTCGAAGAATCCATCTTGCGCAAATCTTAGAAAATCAGAGAGTTTTAATTACTGCATTTGCACTACCATGGCTGACTGACAGCTGTAAGGCCAAGTGTTGAGTCGTGATTCGCCTATCAGTAAGAATAATGCCCTCAGCGCATTTCAACATTTCTGCATTGATGGCTGTAGCAGGACGTCTACAGTGCGACCGATCAAGCAGCTCCGTATCCCCACTACCTGATTCTTTGATTCTCTGAACCCAGGACTGACCGTACTTCTGTCGACTGGAAAATATCCATACATAGGCGCTTGTGAATGTTCATAACAGTTTCCTTCTCTGCAGCGAGCAATTATAACGCAAGTTGCTAACACGCTCAAATTCAACGGTTTAGAACAGCCACATTATTTAACCGATTAGGTTGCAGTTTGGTGCACACAATTGACGCATGCCATATTTAAAGTTTGCAAAATATCATACTTCTATCTTTATTATTGACTGAGAAAAACTATGTGTTGCAATACTTTCTGAACCCCCCTCGTAGATAAAAGAGATATGTCTTCCTTGCTGTAATAGGTTGATCAAATGACCCTTTCCTATATCTTAAGACATATTAGGCATATGATGATTGTCTCGCATTTTTATAGGCCAGTTAGCACTAGATTGGTGATGTGGTCAATATCACGATGACCGCCGTTACTTCCCATGATATTTTCTGGTACCAGTTTTAGGCTGGATCTACCTGATGGCTCAGGTCAATTTTAGTCAATCTAGGACTCGAAGGTTATTCGAGCACATGACCACCGAGTGGCAAGCAAGCACGCTAGCCACTATGCTGATGCGAATCCTCATTCGCCTTCCTGCTGTTGTAGTAACTGAGAAAACAGGTTCTGCTTGCAGTGATTCAGATGGTTGGTTCTTCCCGCAGCTGTTGTAGTAAGTTAGAGAATAATGTGTCCTCGCATCGGTTGTAGTAATTGAGAAAATATGTTCTGCTTGCAGTAATTCTGATAGCTGGTTCTGCTTGCAATGGTTGTAGTAAATTAGAGAAAAATTTGTCTCAGCAGCTGTTTTAGTAATTCAGAGAAGACGTTTTTTTTCGATCAGCTTGAATAGCAATTCAGAGAATTCGTTGTCAATACAGATATTACAGAAAACAGGTTATCTGTACATCACCTGTAGTAATTCATTGAATAGATTCTGCCAACAACTGTTGTTATAATATTTTAAAACATATATTAAGCCTGCAGCGTTTGGTAATTCAGAGAATATGTTCTCCAGACAGTTGTATAATAAATCAAAGAATACGTTCTGCTTGAAAATGGTAATTTAAAAACTAGATTAAACCGACAGTTGTTTTGGTAATTCAAAGAATAGGTTCTCCTCACACTGTTTAAATAATTCAAAGAAATCAGTCTGTCTGCAATTATTGTAGTAATTCAGAGAGTAGGTTCTTCATACAGCTGTTGTGGTAATTCAGAGAACATGTTCTTCATAAGCTGTTATAGTAATTCAGATAATTGTTTATCCGCAAAGCTGTTGCAGTAATTCACACATAATAGGTTCGCTATACAGCTGATGTAGTAATTCGGAGAATACATTTTGACAGTAGCTGCCGTTGTAACTCAGAAAGTGTGCCCCACGTTCAGCTTTTGTAGTAATTTGGAGTATAGGTTCTCTCTGCAGCTGTTGTACTAATTCATGAAATAAGTATTCCTTTCAGCTATTGTAATAATTTCATGAAATACGTATTTCCTTCAGTTGTTGTAGTAATTCAGAGAATAGATTCTCCCTGGTGATGCTGTGCATTTCAAAGAGTATGTTCAACCTTTAAATTTTGTGGCCATTTAGATAATACATTTTCCATGAAGCTTTTGCAGTCATTCACATAATATGTTCTAAACCCAACCGTGAATTCACAAAAACGTGTAGTTGCAGCCGTTGAAGTAATGCAGAACTTCTTAATGGAAACTCTTATGCCAGTCACACAAAAAAACGAGCGATTGCTTAATTGTCATATCAACTTTTAATGGTGATATGTCTTGTTGCTGGTGATATCTCAACTTACTGGTGGTGTCTCTTATTGGTGGTGATAACTCATCTTACTGGTGATGTCTCTTGTTTGGGTGGTATCTCATCTTACTGGTGATGTCTCATATTACAAGTGATATCTCAACCTACTGGTGATGTCTCATATTACAAGTGATATCTCAACCTACTGGTGATGTCTCATATTACAAGTGATATCTCAACCTACTGGTGATGCCTCTTGTTTCTGGTGATATCTCATCTCACTGGTGATGTCTCTTATTGCTTGTGATATTACATCTTATTGGTGATGTCGCTTATTGATCGTGGTATTTGTCCATCAAGTATGATAATGACCATTAATTTCATCCAGTGGGTTGAAAGTTTGGAGTCGTGAGCTCTGAGATGGCTAGCGAGACCTATTTAGATTCGAACTGCTCTTTGGCAAAATGGGCAAAGAATGTTTGTTTTTCCAGGAGGGGAATCTCTTGCAAGAGTCTTGTTTTTGTCCAGTCTTTTCTCCCCACAGCTCTATCACTCCTGTTTGCTTCGAAAATAACTACATCCTTGCATAATGATGTACTCCTTGAATTTCGGTCTTTGGCAGCAGTCGCCCAAATCTCGTGATGAATTCCAAAAGCTTTGAGCGATATATTCAGAGTGTCTTTAAAGCGTTTCATCTGGCTGCCTTGGAAGAGTTTATCACAACTAAACATACCGTAAAAACATTCGTAAAGGGAGCCTGCGATCTGGCATGCGAGTCAGGTGACCAGCCCAGAGAACCACATTCTTCATTAGTAGTGTTTGGATGCTTGGCATGGACGCTCTTTCTAAGATTTCGGTGTCATTGTCTTGCCATTTGCTTTTCAGTAGCTTCTCTTATTACTGGTGATATCTAAACTTACTGGTGATGTCTCTTGTTGCCGGTGATATTTCATCTTAGTGGCGATGTCTTTTATTACTTGTGATATCTCATCTTGCTGGTGATGTGTCTTCTTGCTGATGATATATCTTGACGTTTTTATATCTGATCACATGAGTGATGTCTCTAGTTTCTGGTGATGACTCTTCTTGCTGGTGATGTCTCTTCTTGTCGGTGATGTCTCTTCTTGTTGATGATATCTCATCTTGGTGTGGAGGTCTTATATTGCTGGGAATATCTCATTTTTATGGTGATGTCTCATATTCCTTGTGGTATATCATGTTACTGGCGGTATAGATTATTCTTTGGGATATCTCATCTTACTGGTGATGTATGTTTCTTATTGCTGGTGATATCACATCTTACTTGTGATGCCACTTATTGCTGGCAATATCTTTTGATGCTGATGCTATCTTTGCTTGCTGGCGAAGCCTAGCTTTATACCTGTGTATCTACCTAATGGGGACATCTCTTACTGGTGAGGATCTCTCATTGCTTTTGAGGTCTCTACTTAACAGTCACGTCGCTTTGTGAGTGTTATATCTCTTGCTGCTGATGATATTCTTTCTTTATGGTGATATCACGTCTTTCACGTGTTGCTCTGTCTTATTGGCTATATCGCATCTTGATAAGTGTGACTCTTCTTGCAGGGTTAGGTCCCCTCTTGCTGTTTATGTCCCTTGTTGCTAGTAATGCCCCTTGCTGGTTATGTACCGTCTTGCCTGTTATATCTGGTCTTGCTGGCTATATCTCTTCTTGCTGGTTATCTCCCTTCTTGCTGGCTACGTCACTTCTTCCTGGTTATGTCTTTTCTTGTTGATTATGTCCTTTTTGCTGGTTATGTTCCACCCGTGATGATTATGTCCCTTCTTGCTGGTTATAATGTGGTATCTTGTGGAAATAAAAATATCACCATGGACGGACAGAAAAACGAAAGGGACAGTCCTTCAAGAAATAAATGAAAACTAAATAAATTGGAGAAATTATATATACACAGTCACGATGTTTTGGTACATTATGACGAGAAATAAACTTGTAAACGTAATGAGAACTTGCAGCCTTGATAGTAAAAGAGCTAGAGGAGAGATAAATACCTGGATGGTGTGGCCACATGGCATGGTCCAAGACTCCGGTGATCGTGTGAGATGACGATCCATGAATGCCCACGCGTATCGGTATGATACATAATGATAGTGTTAGAAGGGAGAGGCTGGAAGATGTGAACTTGTTTTACTATTAATAAAAAATACGACTAAGCAAAGTAAATTTGACCAGCATCAATTTTGCGAGCCTAAACAATCAGATCTGAAGCCGTGGTGTCGCAATGGCTAGCACGCTTGCTTGCCGACCCGTAGGTCATGTGTTCGAATTCCAGTCGATTCCTAGAGTTTGCTTCCATTGAGCTGGGCTTCCAGGTGGACCAAACCTAGAATGGGTATCAGGAAATGTATGGGAAGTAATGGCGGCCGACCTGTTATTCACTGATTGGCCTGTCGAGGATCGATTGATCTAGAACATGGAGCAAGCACCATATATCCAATACGCCGTGTGGCGTAGAAAGTGATCCTGACTTATTTCACTTAAACAATCACAGTACTGATTAATCGATGCAGTTAAATATATCTTGGCGTACCCCATCCCCCAGGCCCAAATTCACAATGATTATGTTGTTTTGTGGAGGTGTCTGACGCTGGGCGAAGAAGTGATGATCTTTGTGTGACGTACATATATCACGAGCATTTAAGTGTGTAATAAGGCCTTGTGTAGCTTCTTCCGTTACATCAGAACGAGTTTCGTCTTCCGCACATATCCCTGCCACAGACAACGAGCCTGAGTCCGGTTTTGTCGTTGCAGTATCCTTGTTATCCCCGCTAGGGTCTGTATTGTCTTTTAGCAGATACGTGGCCGTGGTTGTTGTGTCTCTTTTGATGCTGTTGTAGCAACATGAGGACAAGGTTTTGGGGTGGGTCTTTCCCATGACAATTACTTCCAGTAGCCCAGAATGTCTCGACCTACGGCATGCCATATAACAGCAGTAAAACCTGGACTTGACCTCCTGTCGAAACTGTTCGTTTAGCCAACAGTATACGAACGGATTGTAACATGTACTGCTGATTGCGATCCAGTGACAGGCAAAGAATGTCAGGGAATGGTAATTGAAAATCTCCGGGTCAGGATATAAGTCAGTTAATAAATGGTACATATTCAGTGGAAGCCAACAAATAGCAAAGATAATGACAACGGCGATGAGTAGTTTGATGCTTTTCCGCTTGGCTCTAGCTTGGGTGAGTTGCTGATTCGCCGTCACGGCCCCGACGTGTGTACGTGCCCATAGACTCCGGACAATGCGACTGTAGGCGATGCCGATCAGGGTAAACGGTATGCAGTACTGAAGAATAAAAGTGGTTATTGTTAGGACCTTTTCAAAATTCTTCCAATCTTTAGGTATTACGAATCGACATCTACGAAATTCCTGGGTGATCAAAAAGGAAGATTTAACAACACGGGAATATATTCCGTACGGCAAAGATAGACATATTGCCACAACCCAGATACAAGCTAAAATGGTTATGGCTAAGCGTGTCGACATTCGTGGTGAGAGCGGTTTCAGGACGACTCTGTGGCGGTCTAAAGCTATAGATGTCAGCGTATAAGTGGACACATAGCATGTGAGAACCAGAGAATAATGAACCACGTGACACGGAACCTGGCCAAAAGGCCATTCGTTTAATAAGTTTTTGGCAATGTTGAAAGGCACGTTGATGAAGGTCACAAGAAGGTCGCTGATAGCAAGGTTAGCTAGGAAGAGATTTGTAGGCGTGTGTAGTCGCTTGTTCTTTAAAATCACGTAACAGACCAGCGTGTTTCCGAAAGTTGATACGATGCAGAGAATACTGTAGGCGATGATGAGCAGAGCCTTGGCTTCCACGGGCAACACTTTGTCTCTTTGAGAGTCGATGTAACCGAGAGTTCCATTGGGATAAACGACATGTTTCATCACCAGGTGCCTGAAGATTGTATCATTGTACATAGACTCCGAGAGCTCTGGGGAAGAAAAGGAACAAACTTGTCAATGATAATACACAAGGCAGGCTGTGACAGAAAGTAACTGCTTTTTTGCGCACGCTCGCTTTGAACTCAAGCGTAGTCCATACACAATACTTCTAGTAGTGCTGGACTGAATTTTGCATGTGGATTAACATTCCCTATTAACAGTGTCCCTGGCCATCAGGCGAGGTATTTGTAATTTACGTCCACATGTCAAGGACGAGAGGTCAATATTGTAGTCCAACTGTCCGGTGTAGGGGCTGAGTCCCTTACCTGGGTATCAGCACACTGGATGCTTAAGAACACGCGTTCTTATCCATTCGGTCATGCTGAACTCCTAACTGTTTTAATAGCACCAATGTATTGGTTGTGTCCTGTTCCCCTCCCCCTCCCCCTACTCTTGTTCATAACCTATATAGACTGCATATGTAAAGAAAGCAGCCAAGAGAGACCGTAACAACACTGCATGAAGAACAGAACACAGAAGAAGAACCAACGGCAAATATCACCATTAAAGAACTCTTATTTGCGGACGATCAAACATTAATAGCAAAATCAGAATCAATATTACAAGACCGCATAAATAGTCTGAACGTATTGTGTGTGGAACATAACATGAAAATTAGCACAAGTACAACAGAGGTAATGACTATAACCAAAGAAGAGAGCGCAATAAACATTCATCTAGAAGAAAACCACGTGAATCAAGTAAACAGCTTCAAATACCTAGGAAGTATAATATCATCAAATGTCAAATCAGCATAAGAGATCGAAACTAGATGTAATAAGGCAAACCAACTCACTGGACAAATGGCACCAATACTAAAGAACAAACATGTATCAATTGCTACTAAGAAAGCATTATACAACACAATCTTCCTACCAACTCTATGCTACCAGTACCAAACCTGAACAATGACAGAAAAATAGAAAAGAAAAATTACAACAATAGAAATGAGATTCCTGAGAAGAATACCCAATGTATTAAGAAGGGGGGAAAATAATCAGAAATGAAGAAATTAGGACTAAAGTTGGGGTTATAGCAGCGCTAGATTTTATCAGAAAACAGCAGGTTAAATGGTTTGGCCATATAACTAGATTGCCAGCTAACAGTACATCTCAACAAGCAATGATGTACAGACCAGACGGAAGTAGAGGAAGAGGTCGGCCACGTAAACGATGGATAGAGGGAATTACAGAGACCATGGGAATCTCGATAAATGAAACCCATACACGGGCACTCCCCCGCTGTGTATGCTTCAACTCGACACCGCAAAGTACAAGAGGAACCTAATGAGATGAGATGAGTATTTCATATATAACTTCCAAGTATATGGGACAATTCGTAATTATATCAATCGGTACAACTATCTTGGAAGAGTCCTAACATCTGATGGCGATGCCCTGTAGTATTCAGAACAAGAATCGTTTTGGCAATGTAGCCTTTTGAAAGATCGAAAATGTAATGACGGATAAAAAGTTGCCATTTGCAGTGAGAATAAGATTGTTGAGGTATTATATATAACACATACTGGTGCGTGGATGTGAAACATTGGCATTAAGCAGGCAAAGATGAGAAACTTCTAACAGAAATGGAAATATAGTTTCTGAAGGGAATACAAACAGTGAAATGCACGGACAGGAAACAAATACCGGCAATCATTTAAGAAACATGTAACTGATTAGAGAAATAAGGCGTACACAGTCATTATATTTTGAGCACATTATGAGGAGACAAGAGCTTGAAAACTTCGTGACAACTGGCAACATTTCCCTCCCATAGCCAACGATGATATCTAATCTTCGTCCTTTCGAGTCCATGCCATTGTCAACGCAATATTCTAACCGTTAAACCAACACTTCCGCTCCATTTATAAAGCAGATGAATAAATAAATCCTTTGGATGTCTGGTAGAATGCTGGTTTCCCCTTGAGTTTCTTGAGCATCGTGGGTGGACCGCTGGCCTTAGCTTGAGATTTCTGATTTGTCTGTGGTTTGGCTTCATCTTTCGTTTCTCAGCAGTTCTGAAGAAAGCCTAGTGGAGGAAACCGACACAGCTGAAGTTGACTTCGACGTAGAAGATGACTTCGACGTAGACAAATGGTTCATGGAAGGCCCCAAAGCTAAGGCAGAGAAGTAAAAAAAAAAAAAAAGCATATAGCCGAGATTGCTGAGACAGCGCAGAAAATAAGGTAAAGAAACCTAGTCAAAAAAAGTCAAATAAAGCGTCCTTATAAGGATTGCACATAATCAAAAGAGACGCACCAGGAGCCATCACTGGTAAATGGAAAAGCAGGAAGAAACGGACACAAAGGATAACCCGCCGGCCATTCCCCCAGTTAATGTCACAGGCATAAATGTTGCGAAATCGAAAAGTCATTAACAATGACACAGAAAACGAGAGAAGCTAAACTCGAACACTGAACAACCACAACTATAACCAACGCCAATAAGGTTGATTGAACGATGTGGATAGTGTTTATTTTATTTTATTTTATTTTTAACATATCGGATCGGATCGAATCAGTCTTTGGATTCATTGAAATTCAATGCTAATCAGTCAACATATTTATCGCTGGTGTGATGGTCGATTACCTCGAAGAATAGATGCATACCGTGTAGATGGTGTTGCACGGAGATGTACAGGGTGTTTGCAAAGTCTCACTACACTTTGTATGTAGAAAAAAAAATTGAAAACTGAAGTACGTACATGATGTCATAAAAAAATGTGCTCCACAGTCCATCGTGAAGCAGAATACAGTGAATGGTTGTCGTCTGCTGGAGTAATTCTTGTCACTCCAAACAGAATGATGTTATCAACGGAAGAAGGATTTTACCAATTTGTTCTACTTACAAAATGCAGTGAGATTTTACAAACACCCTGTATAATCTTCCCTGGGTTTTGAAATTAGCCACGACATCCAGCAACCTCTGGTAGCCACGGCATACGGCAACCTCAGGGAGCCACAGCATACAACCTAAGGGAGCCACAACATACAGCAACCTCAGGGAACCAACGTATACAGCAACCTCGGGGAGCCACGACATCCAGCAACCTCTGGTAGCCACGGCATACGGCAACCTCGGGGAGCCACAACATACAGCAACCTCAGGGAGCCAAGGCATACAGGAACCTCAGGGAGCCACAACATACAGCAACCTCAGGGAGCCAAGGCATACAGGAACCTCAGGGAGCCACAACATACAGCAACCTCAGGGAGCCAAGGCATACAGGAACCTCAGGGAGCCCCAACATACAGCAACCTCAGGGAGCCAAGGCATACAGGAACCTCAGGGAGCCACAACATACAGCAACCTCAGGGAGCCAAGGCATACAGGAACCTCAGGGAGCCAAGGCATACAGGAACCTCAGGGAGCCACAACATACAGCAACCTCAGGGAGCCACGACATACAGGAACCTCGGGGAGCCAAGGCATACAGGAACCTCAAGGAGCCACAACATACAGGAACCTCAGGGAGCCACGACATACAGCAACCTCAGGGAGCCAAGGCATACAGGAACCTCAGGGAGCCACAACATACAGCAACCTCAGGGAGCCAAGGCATACAGGAACCTCAGGGAGCCACAACATACAGGAACCTCAGGGAGCCACAACATACAGGAACCTCAGGGAGCCACAACATACAGGAACCTCAGGGAGCCAAGGCATACAGGAACCTCAGGGAGCCACAACATACAGCAACCTCAGGGAGCCAAGGCATACAGGAACCTCAGGGAGCCACAACATACAGGAACCTCAGGGAGCCACAACATACAGCAACCTCAGGGAGCCAAGGCATACAGGAACCTCAGGGAGCCAAGGCATACAGGAACCTCAGGGAGCCACAACATACAGCAACCACGGGGAGCCACGACATCCAGCAACCTCTGGTAGCCACGGCATACGGCAACCTCATGGAGCCACAACATACAGCAACCTCAGGGAGCCAAGGCATACAGGAACCTCAGGGAGCCACAACATACAGCAACCTCAGGGAGCCAAGGCATACAGGAACCTCAGGAAGCCACAACATACAGCAACCTCAGGGAGCCACGACATCCAGCAACCTCTGGTAGCCACGGCATACGGCAACCTCATGGAGCCACAACATACAGCAACCTCAGGGAGCCAAGGCATACAGGAACCTCAGGGAGCCACAACATACAGCAACTTCGGGGAGCCACGACATCCAGCAACCTCTGGTAGCCACGGCATACGGCAACCTCATGGAGCCACAACATACAGCAACCTCAGGGAGCCAAGGCATACAGGAACCTCAGGGAGCCACAACATACAGCAACCTCAGGGAGCCAAGGCATACAGGAACCTCAGGGAGCCACAACATACAGCAACCTCGGGGAGCCACGACATCCAGCAACCTCTGTTAGCCACGGCATACGGCAACCTCATGGAGCCACAACATACAGGAACCTCAGGGAGCCAAGGCATACAGGAACCTCAGGGAGCCACAACATACAGCAACCTCAGGGAGCCACGGCATACAGCAAACTTAGGGAGCCACGGTATACAGCAACCTCAGGGAGCCACTGTGGTGAAGTCGTTAGCACACTGGCCTGCCGGCCGGGTGGTCGTGTGTTTGAATCCTCAACGAAGCCGAGATTCTTAATTGACCTTTGCTCTGTGGCGAGGGAATTACGACCTCTATTGGTAATCCTATACCGAGTTCCAAACACAGCTGCGGGAGATTTGGAAGCAGATCTGCCTTGTGATGGTTTCCCTACAGTGGTATGAGTCCCGGTCTTTCAGAAAGGAATGGCCAACTACTGAACGTAGACTTTAGAAGATATGAGAGGAACACCAATAACATTAGATATGCAGATGATGTTCTTTGTTGTTGTTTGCCCATCAAGAATGATGATGACCATTCTTTGCATCCAGTGGGCTTGAAAGTACGGAGCCGTAAGTTCTAGGTTGGCTGATAAGGCCTATTTTGGCTCAAAATGTCCTTTGACAATGTAGGCAAATAATGCTTGACGTTCCAGGAGGGTGATATCCTGCAGTGATTTTTCTGTCCAGCCTTTTCTTCACAGCTCTTGCAGTCCTGGTTGCTTCACATGTGCCTGCACCCTTGCGTAATGATGCACGCCACGAATTTCGGTCTTCGGCAGCAGCCTCCCAGGTGTCATGATGAATTCCGAAAGATTTCAGTGAGATTTCAATTTTCAGAGTGTCTTTAAAGCGTTTCCTCTGGCCGCCTTGCGAGCGTTTACCACAATGCAGCTCGCCGTAAAAAAAAAAAATCGTTTAGGGAGCCTGTGATCTGGCTTGCGAGTTAAGTGACCAACCCAGCGAAACTAATTCTTCATTAATAGTGTGTGGATACTGGGCATTGGCGCTCTTTCTGGGACTTCAGTGTCTGGGATCTTGTCTTGCCATTTAATCCTCAATAGTTTCCTAAGGTAGACTGTGTGGAAATGGCTTAATTTCCTAGCGTGTGGCTGGTAAACAATATAGGTTTCACACGCATATAGCAGTGTGGTTAATACAACTGCATTGTAGACTTTTAGCTTTGTTTGCAGATTTATTCAATTTCTGTCCCATACATTCTTATACAATCTGCCACAGGCCGCGCTGGCCTTGGAGATTCTTGCATTCCCTTCGTCATCAATTGTGGCAGCTTGTGACACAGTGCTGCCAAGATAGGTGAAGTTGTCCACAACACTTAGACTATGACCATTCACTTTGATATTCGGCACGGTCTGATTATTCCATGGAGCTGGCTGGTACATAACTACAGTCTTCTCCAAGTTGATATTGAGCCAAAAGTTGGCACAGGCATATGATAAAAGCTGAAACATTGTCTTGCATGTCTGCCTCTGAGTTGGCATATAGAGCGTAATCATCAGCAAACAGGAACTCTCTGACGCTGTTGCTGTTAGTTTTGATTTTAACTTTCAGCCTTCTGAGACTGAACAACTTTCTATCCTTGCGGTAGTTGATGTCTATTCCAATGTTGTCGTTCTCGAAGGCATTCATCAACATGGCTGAAAACATGAGGCTGAACAGTGTTGGTGCCAGGACACATCCTTGCTTCACTTCATTGGTGACAGGAAAGGGTTCAGACAGTTCACCATTTTCCTGTACTCTTGCCTGCATACCATCATGAAATAGCTGCACTGGTAGTACCTTTGGTAAGGATGACTGTCACGCTATTTTCAGGGCCCATCCACCACTGGTCCAAGCCTGACATCCAGCTCACGTCTGTGGCTCCTAACAGCTGTCAGCATGCAACAGCGGCCATCTCCCGGACAACAGCTGTGACCGGCTGGCTAAACCAGGCGTGGGTGGCCGATCTGGTGTCAAACCAATCGGTGAACTAGGGTATGCTTACCCAGCGTGTGAAGACAGGACTCGGTAGACTGCGAGGAGAAAAAATCATTGCTGATTCAATGTTAAAGACGGCGTTTACATGCGAAGCGTTGTGGAACGTAATGAGCGCGGCGAGGCACGTCATCCACTGTACCTATATTCGTTTCCAGTCGTCTTGACTTGTTTTGCCACTGGACTCAGATGGACTCAGGCGAGAGAGTGAGATCGACGAATATCGCAACTCTTCCTCACTTTAATCCAATTCATCGCGCGCAAATGATTTTTCATCCAACTTCATATTTTATCTTCAAGCCCTGTGGCTATGGGCGAGCGGCGAAGCGACAGGCTTGGGTACGCTGGCAGCCGTAGTCGCAGACCTGCACACAGGCGGCTCAGGCCATATGGTCGTCTTCTACTGCCCGGAGCAGCAGTGGGATTCGGCAGCCCCCTGAGCGACTGAGCAACCCTCTATAGGAAAGCACTGCTCACCTCCATAGCATGAGGAAGGGGCTAGAAAAGGTGACCTAATCATTGTCTGCTCAATCAATACCTAACCAAGTAGCCGCGGTTGGTGGGTACCCTTATACTGCGGTCGACATACGATTAAAGTAAAAACAGGTAAAGCTAAAAGAGAAAAACATATTCCCTTGACAATCGGAACTTGGAATGTACGCACCCTACTTGATAGAGACGCCGCATCGGGCCCAGAGAGACGAACAGCACTGATTGAGAGAGAGCTGAGCCCCAATTGTTCTTATTTATTTGTCTTTTGGTTTTTGGTTTCAATGACGGCCTGGGTAATATCGCCTGCAGGGGTATACATTTTCCTAATTTTCAGACTAAGGGGAATAACTACTCCGATCTCTTTTTTTTTTCCCTCGTTAAGATGTCGCTACTACTTCTGGAAGGGTTTAACAATTCAAACCCGTGGTAGTATCCATTCAACGGAAGTTCATTGTCTATACTTTATAGCATGTTTAAGAATAGCTGCCCACAGAAAGTGGTAGTAATTGACCACTCAGGTTGACTTTCTAGCCAATATACTTCTGCTTTTTCGCGAAAAATAGGTCTTAGAAAATCATGAACTGTTGAAGATATGAACTTAAACACAACAACATTTCTGATGACGACATGAACTTACAAATATATGTTGCTGAAGAAATGAATTTACAAATTATGAACTGCCGAGGACAAGAACTTACCTACCTACCCACCTACCTACCTACCTACCTACCTACCTACCTATCTACCCACCCACCCACCCACCCACCCACCCACCAACACACACACACACACATATTGCTGAAGCCGATATTAGGGACACTTCTGTATGACTTGAGAGATACCTTTCTATTCTATGAGGGTTACACTTGTATTAGATAAGGACCACTTCTGTATGACATGAGGGGTAAGTTTGTATTCTATGAGGGACACTTCTGTGTTAGGTGAGGGAACCTTTGTGTGACATAAGGGCACATCTTTATGCCTTAAGGTTGTCGCTTGTCGTCCCGGGAGGAACGTGGAATTAACAAGCACACCTTTAAGATCCTTATATTTGCGAATTATTGACAGACTTTAGTCTACACTCCTCCGTTCTGTCTTCTATTTGCTCTCTCTCTCTCTCTCTCTCTCTCTCTCTCTCTCTCTCTCTCTCTCTCTCTCTCTCTCTCTCTCTCTCTCTTATTCCTTCCTAACATACCCTGACAACAGTTTCCTCCAACAATTAATAAAATATTTATTGCTGAAAACTATGTCCGTTGTATGTATTGAATGTGTATATGTAATTTGTAGTGTCTTCTAGTGTGAGTGCAAGATAGGACTCTGAATGTCTATGCTCCGTATCACATCTCTCATCTGCATACGGCCAAGCAACCAGACATCACACATATATGGACAGCTCTCACCCTGGATGCTCCGTTCCTCCTGAGTCTGGACGTAATCCAATCTTTAGAAAATGTTCAATGTTTGATCACTATAAAATACTTCGATTATGATAAGTTTGAATTCAGCATATTTCCCTTTCATGGAAGATAGTAAAATCCATCACGGAAAACACATCACCACTGTCTACAGTTATTTAATAGTCACTGTGGTAGGCCTGGAACCTGTTCTAAAGTTCTCCCTGGTTCTTTTATATGAGTAAACCAGTCACCTATATTTAGCGTAGGTCACTTTGTCGTTGTAGACTTAACGTCCTTTACATCGCTTTCTTAACCTGGATACTTTTGAATTACAGAGTTCTCCTATATGTGATTGGTTATCTTTGCATCAGTGAAGTACCGTTCTATAATCTTATTTCTTAAGATGAGGTGCTGTATCTCTGCACAAGTGAAGTAAATTTCTTTAATCTTCTTTGAGTATGTCAGGAGTTTTCGTGAAACCTGTGGGAGATATATTTAATCAGGTGATATAAGTCTGCTTCATACTACTTCTTATGTGAGAGCCTTTCTCCAGCAGTACTCAGGCGCTTCCGAAAGATACTCTGACATAAGACAGATGAGTCCAATAAACTCTAAACGATTAGCTAAAAGAAGGAAATGGTAAAAGCCAAGCACAAACACATCTTTCCCTATGCTAGACTGTTACGCCAAGGCTAGATTACCTTATATAATCTATGTTAGTCCATGAATTGAAATACACAAAAGAAGATGCGCTAATATCCCATCGCCTTTAAACAATAAGGGACTATATCTCTTTTCAAATAAAGGACACACAGATATTCTCCGTCCAGTTTGGGAGCACACACTAACTACAAAAACAAGTTTACAACTATTTATACTCAGTTTCCAATTCTCCGTACCGTTTGATCAACAACCAAATTTGCCGTAATTCTCCACATCAAAAGTCTGTGAAGTCACGTATTTGCTCCTGTCCGCTCCGTCCCGTTCCTCCGCTGGTTCCCGCGTTCCCCACTCGTCGTACATCAAAGAGTTCTAACTCTTTGATCAAGGTCTTCGTGTGTTCCCCAACCTGATGTCTCCGCGTTGTTTTGTCCGGTGAAATCGGCAGTCAATGACCCCCTCACACTGTATCCTACTTCTATACCATTCGGTCAATGACCGTCAATTTGTCCTCATCTCAGACTGAAGTACTCGATTGTTATCCATCCTCATACATCGCAATTAATATTACTATTCTAGTTTATCAGGGAATCACTAAACTCACAGTATCCCGTGACAAAGGGGCACATTTGTGTGACATAAGGGGCAGTTTGTAGGAGTAAGTGTACAAGTTGGTATGGTAAGACGACCTTTTTTTATAGCAAGTGATCAAGTTTATGCGTGCAAGTAGACTTGTTGTCAGGTCCAATGGGGACATTGATAGGGTCAGTGGGTAAGTTGTCCGGGCAATTCGACAAATTGTGCGATTTGGGGGGGACACGTCTGTATGTGATGTGTGATACAGTTGGTTGACATGAGGGTCACCGCCTCAATTTGTCTTCTTTATTTTATTATTATTATTATTATTATTATTTTGTTATGACGTCATGGTAATTTCACTTGCGGGGGAATAAATTTTCATAATTACGGGACTAAGGGAGATAACTACTCTGGTATTTTTTCCTCGTTAAGATGACGTTACTATTTCGGAAAGGTTTTAACAACTCAAACACGTGTCAGTTTCAATTCAACGCTCGTTCGTTTTCTCAACATTAACTCGTGCATAAGAGGAACGGTCCCCATGAGATGATAGAAATTGACAACTCAGCTTGAATTTCGAGCTATAAACTTCTGCTTTTTCACGAAAAATATGCCAAACAAATACATTAACTGTCAATGACATGAACTTAGTCATACACATATTCTGATGCTGACGTGAACTTTAAAAAATCTGCTGCTGAAGAAATGAACTTACCAAAATTTGAACTATCGAAGACATGAACTTTAGAGGAGTTATCTTCCTTAAAGGTGGGAAATTTGAATTTTGCTCAGCGTCTCGTTTTTCGATTGGTTACTGCTTACAAACGGTCCCCATGAGATGATAGAAATTGACAACTCAGCTTGAATTTCGAGCTATAAACTTCTGCTTTTTCACGAAAAATATGCCAAACAAATACATTAACTGTCAATGACATGAACTTAGTCATACACATATTCTGATGCTGACGTGAACTTTAAAAAATCTGCTGCTGAAGAAATGAACTTACCAAAATTTGAACTATCGAAGACATGAACTTTAGAGGAGTTATCTTCCTTAAAGGTGGGAAATTTGAATTTTGCTCAGCGTCTCGTTTTTCGATTGGTTACTGCTTACAAACGTAAAACAAGTCAAGATATATTTAAAAACAATCGATAAGCTCATGTTTTTTTTTTTCAGTATAAAACGAGCCGGGCTGTCTACATTTTGTGATCCGTTTACCAAACGTTCAAGATGTCTACAACTAACTGTGTTTACATGATCAACGGAGCTGAATTCGTTAGACCGCTGGGTGCTGATCATAAAGTTGCTTCTGTGCCAAGTTGCAGGGCTACGACGATGTTACATTTACGCGTTGCTTTGGAGAATCAGAACTGAAATTTCCCACTAAAGTTGGATTAACGCTGACTCGTGATGAATTTTAACAATAGGTGGATATGCGCGATGAAATTCTTGCAGCGTTTGACAAGGTACAGTCAAACATTATTATACCCATTTGGAACACTGATTCTATTTGTTCCTATACATCTACTTACAATAACCAATTCACGCCCGGTGAAGTTTCAACCCCATATGCGTATGTTTACAATAACCAGTCTACGCCGCTATTTTCAACAGCTCATCAAGAAAATCAACCCGTCATCGCCTCTTTGGGTAATCCGATTCCATTAGGGAACCAACATAATAAATCTAGTAAGAAGAAAGTCTTACAGACATCGAAAGAAGCATTGTGCTGTGTCTGTGTTTCTGTTCGTTTATGTGTTGAGAAAATTAAAAAAAAAAAAAAATAAGATTATAAACGTTTTTTTTTTTTTTTTGGGCATATCCTTTACAGGACATCGCTGTCAACACCAGCATCTTTCAGCTATATGTTGATTTCTTGGCAAGATTACGCTCAGTAGTTTGCCATTGCTTTCTGAGCGGCCGGCTCACATACCCCGTAAGTTACCGATGCGATCCGAACCACTGCTGATTCTCACCGTCATCACGTTACCCATGAGAGTATGCGAAATTACGGAGAAATGTCGCTAACCTCTAAGCCACGAAGCCGGCTATAAAAAGTTAGTTTCCCTTTTTATACACCGTATGTTTCTCTATAACTATGTTTTTTTTCTGCATGTGATGTGTGTGAGTCTTGGTTGTGTCGGTTTTCATTGGATGTTTCATTTTGTTGATGTCAGTTGTAAGTTTTCGTTGGTTGCGTGAGTTTGTTGTTGTGTCATTCTTTCGTGTTTGTATCATTTTCAGTTGCTGTTTGTTACATTTTGGCTGTCTTGTTTTCTTTTGGTGTCTCGTTCAGTGTTTAAGTCGTTTTTTAACAGTTTTTGTTAGTCGTTTTTATTGGTTGTTTCATTTTCTTGATGTGTCATTTTTCAGTGGCTGTGTCATTTTTTCATTTGTTGTCGATCTCTTTTTGTGTATGCCTCTGTTACATTTTTGATGTTTTGCTTTTCTTTAGGTGACTTGTTCAGTGTTTGTGTCAGTTTTCAATGTTTATGTCAGCATTTTTCCTTGTTTGTGTCAGTTTTCCTTGAATGTTATGTTCGTTTGTTGTCGCTTTCTTGTGTGTGTGTGTGTGTGTGTGTGTGTGTGTGTGTGTGTGTAATTGTGTGTGTGTGTGTAATTGTGTGTGTGTGTGTGTGTGTGTGTGTGTGTGTTACATTTTGGCGTTTACATTAGGCTGTCATGTTTTCATTAGATGTCATTTTGGTGTGTCATTTCATTGTTTGAGTAGTTGTCGATTTCTTTGTATGTGTTACATTTTTGATATTATGCTTTTATTTAGGTGGCTTATT
Source organism: Cepaea hortensis (assembly GCA_963921405.1). Taxonomy (NCBI): domain Eukaryota; kingdom Metazoa; phylum Mollusca; class Gastropoda; order Stylommatophora; family Helicidae; genus Cepaea; species Cepaea hortensis. The sequence continues at coordinate 82,785,272 of OY992878.1, forward strand.
CAGTGTTCCTGTCAGATTTCAGTGTTTATGTCATGTTTTCATTGGTTGCTTCAGTTTTAATTTTTTTTTCTTTTTTGTTTTTCGGTTGGTGTTTGTTTCCTTTTGTGTGTTTTTATTTTGACCTTTACATTTGGCTGTCTTGTTTTCTTTGGCTGTATCAGTTGACCGTTGGTTTTCAGTGATTATTTTGGCAGTTTTCATCGGTTGTTTGAGTTTTCCTTGTTTGGGTCATTTTGTCGTTGTGTCATGTGTTTTTTTCTTGCTTGTGTCATTTTCAGTTGTTGTCTGTCACATTTCGACGCTAAAATTTGTATCTTTTGGTTTCTTTGTTTGTGTCAGTTTGTCGTTGCGTTAGTTTGTCGTTGTGTCAGCTTGTCGTTGTGTTAGTTTGTCGTCGTGTCAGTTTGCCGTTGTGTCATTTTTTTTCTTGGTTGTGTCATTTTCAGTTGTTGTCTGTTACATTTTGACGTTAACATTTGTATCTATTGGTTTCATTGTTTGTGTCACTTTGTCTTTGTGTCAGTTTGTCGTTGTGTCAGTTTTTCATTGTGTCAGTTTTCATTGGTTGCTTCATTTTGTTGATGTGTTGTTTATCAGTAGTTGTGTTATTTTCAGTAGTTGTCAATGTCTTTGTGTATTATACTTTGATATTTACATTTGGATGTCATGTTTTCTTCAGGTGCCTTGTTCAGTGTTTGTGTCAGCAGTTTTCATTGGTTGTTTTCGGTTTCATTTGTGTGTGTGTGTGTGTGATTTTAATTTGTCAGTTTCTTATTGTGTGTTACATTTCAACGTTTACATTTGCCTATTCTGGTTTCTTTGGTTTTTTCAGTTTGTCGTTGTGTCAGTTTGTCGTTGTGTCAGTTTGTCCATGTGTCAGTTTGTCGTTGTTTGTGTCAGCAGATTTCTTTTTTTATTTAATTTTGTTGATGTGTCGGTTTTAATTGTTTGTGTCATTTTGTCGTATCATTTTTATTTTTAAGTAGCTGTTGATTTCTTTGTATGTGTTACATTGTGATATTTATGTCATTTTTTTCAATTGTTTTGGCCAGTTTTCATTGTTTGGGTCGGTGCCTTATTTATACTATATGTTTATTTGAATGAGTAATTTGAGGACTTATTGACCACCTATATGTCGAACGTGATGGAACGGACAACCGATGACCTCATAAATTGTGTACGTTACGCTATATTCGAAGCCATTTTGCGTTGTAGTTACCTTGTAGTTGCCATGTCGTTGTTTGCGCCTAATGGTCATGCACCCCTGATGCACTCAGTGTGGAGAAGGAAGTTATCGATATCTCACAATGAGCCTTTTTCGCGGCACTGAAGACACTATCAATAAGTTGGCGACAATGATAGAGTGGGGGATTATGATGTCATAATCTCTTACAACTACAAAAGACAGATATTATATCACCAACACATTGCATAGCAGCCAATACAAACTAGCTTTATAGTACATAGTGTATAAGCTATACAAATACATAGTGAAACAACAAGCACCCTTGCTATTCAACTACTACTACTACTACTACTACTACTACTACTACTACTACTACTACTACTACTACTACTATTACTACTACTACTACTACTACTACTACTACTACTACTACTACTACTACTACTACAACTACTACTACTACTGCTACTACTACTACTACTACTGCTGCTACTACTACTACTACTACTACTACTACTACTACTACTACTACTACTACTACTACTACTACTATTTTGTTTGTTACTATTACTACTACTGCTACTGCTACAACTAATGCTACCCTAATACTACTACTAGTTAATCTCCACCTCTTCTTCCTCTTCTTTTCCTACCTTTCCCACTAATACTACTGCTGCTGCTGCTGCTGCTGCTGCTACTACTACTTCTACTACTACTACTACTACTACCACTACTACTACTACTACTACTACTACTACTACTACTACTACTACTACTACTACTACTACTACTACTACTACTACTACTACTACTACTACTACTACTACTACTACTTCTACTACTACTACTACTACTACTACTATTACTACTACTACTACTACTACTACTACTACTACTACTACTACTACTACTACTACTACTACTACTACTACTACTACTACTGCTACTATCAATACTGCTGCTGTTGCTACTACTACTACTACTACTACTACTACTACTACTACTACTACTACTACTACTACTACCAATACTACTACTACTACTACTACTACTACTACTACTACTACTACTACTACTACTACTTCTACTACTACTACTACTACTACTACTACTACTACTACTACTACTATTACTACTACTACTACTACTACTACTACTACTACTACTACTACTACTACTACTACTACTACTATTATCACTGCTTTGTTACTATTTTGTTACTATTAATACTATTGCTACAACTACTATTATTACCAATATTATTACTACTTGTATTGCTGATCCATGGTGTCGGAGATCATAATTTATGGAGTATCATACTCACACATGCCAGGTGATAAGTCTCTTGCTGGTGCTGCTTATTAGTACTACTGGTCCTATTGGTACTAAGACTACCACCGTTGCCCGAAGACAATCCCGTTAATGGGGATTCCTGTAGCGTGAGGCAAACTGTGAATTCCTCAATGTTGTCAGAGATCGCGATATGTGGGGTGGTATAATCGCTTACGCCAGCCGGTAAGACACGTGATGATGATGATGATGATGATGATGATGATGATGATGATGACTAGTACTATTGATGCTGTTGCTACTACTACTACTACTACTACTACTACTACTACTACTACTACTACTACTACTACTACTACTACTACTACTACTACTACTACTACTACTATTGGTGTCGCTACAACTAATATTATTACTGTTAAATTAATAAGCCTACTACTACTTCCTCCTCACTTTACCCATCCTATTTTCACTACACGTACTTCTCTTTACAATGTTAGTGGTCAGTCCACCCCATGACCACTACTAGACCATAACTTGAACCCATCAGCTATCACTTTAACCATCACCATGTCACTACACGGATTTTCCTCTACAATTTAAGGGGTCATTTGACCACCCATTGACCACTTGACCACTACTTGAGCACTAATTGACCACGTCAGAGATCACTTTAACCATCATCGTTTCACTACACGTACCTTCCTCTATAATTTAATTGGTCACTCGACCCCTTGACCACAAATTGACCACTACTTTACCACCTCATGATCATCACCACATCACTACACCTACGTTCCCCGACAATTTAAGTGGTCACTCGACCACTTGACCACTACTTGACCAATACTTGAGCACCTCTTGACAACGTCATTGACACTTTAACAATCACCATTTCACCAACCGTACCTTCCTCTACAATTTAAGGCGTCACTTGACCACCTCTTGACCACCTCTTGACCACCCATTGACGACGTCATCGCTCACTTTAACCACCAACAAGTCACTAAACCTACCCTCCTATACAATTTACGGTGTTACTTGACCACCGCTTGATCACTTGACCACCTCTTGACCACCGCTTGACCACCACTTGAACACGTCATCCCTCACTTTAACCACAACCACATCACTAGCCGTACTCTCCCCTACAATTTAAAGGGTCACTTGACCACCTCTTGAAGTCTTTACCACCTCTTGACCACCTCTTGACCACCACTTGAGCACGTCATCGCACACCCTTACCTATAATTTAAGGGGTCACTTGGCTATGTTTTTTCCCCTTTTTTTCTTCTTTTTTCTTTTCTTTTTTTTTTTCTTCTTTTTCTATATATGTTTTATTAAAATTATTATATACTTTCTTTGCATCGTTTGTTTGTTATTTTGGCTGTTTTATGTTAAATGTCGTACACTAGGTGTCTTATAATGCTCACCCAAAGCGCCAGAGGATAAATGGGCGATTAAATGAAGCCCCACTGACCCAATGTGTGACTCGCTATCTTGAACATAACATGGCGAGTCCTAGCTTCGCGTTTGCCTCGCTAAAGCGCCTTTGTTGCCATGTACTCGGCCAATCAATGGACCTTATTTGAAACCAAAGTTAGTTTCGTTACTTCTTCTGTCGTAACTTTTAATAGCCTCTCCTTTTAAGGTAGCGCTTATAGCAGCGTTTTCTTGGTAAGGACTGCTGGATGACACACATACGTGACAGATGGTTGTAACACTAAGGTCATATATAAACTACAGGGAGGGCTGTAACACTAAGGTCATACATCAGCTATAGGCAGGGATGTAACACTAACGTCATACATCAACTACAGGCAGGGCTGTAACACTAAGGTCATACATCAACTACAGGCAGGGCTGTAACACTAAGGTCATACATCAACTACAGGCAGGGCTGTAACACTAAGGCCATACATCAACTACAGGGAGGGGTGTACCACTAAGGTCATACATCAACTACAGGGAGGGCTGTAACACTAAGGCCATACATCAACTACAGGTAGGGCTGTAACACTAAGGCCATACATCAACTACAGGGAGGGGTGTAACACTAAGGTCGTACATCAACTACAGGCAGGGCTGTAACACTAACGTCATACATCAACTACAGGCAGGGCTGTAACACTAACGTCATACATCAACTACAGGCAGGGCTGTAACACTAAGGTCATACATCAACTACAGGGAGGGGTGTAACACTAAGGTCATACATCAACTACAGGGAGATCTGTAACACTAAGGTCATACATCAACTACAGGCAGGGCTGTAACACTAAGGTCATACATCAACTACAGGGAGGGGTGTAACACTAAGGCCATACATCAACTACAGGCAGGGTTGTAACACTAACGTCATACATCAACTACAGGCAGGGCTGTAACACTAAGGCCATACATCAACTACAGGGAGGGGTGTAACACTAAGGTCGTACATCAACTACAGGCAGGGCTGTAACACTAACGTCATACATCAACTACAGGGAGGGGTGTAACACTAAGGTCATACATCAACTACAGGGAGGGGTGTAACACTAAGGTCATACATCAACTACAGGGAGGGGTGTAACACTAAGGTCGTACATCAACTACAGGCAGGGCTGTAACACTAACGTCATTCATCAACTACAGGCAGGGCTGTAACACTAAGGTCATACATCAACTACAGGCAGGGCTGTAACACTAAGGTCATACATCAACTACAGGCAGGGCTGTAACACTAACGTCATACATCAACTACATGGTTGGTTGTAACACTAAGGTCATACATCAACTACAGGCAGGGTTTAACACTACGGTCAAACGGCAACCTCAGCATGGCTGTAGCACCATGTACTTACAGCAGTCTCAACGGCGCGTTAGCCCAAATGACATACAACAACCACAATGGGAAGGGTGTGGGTGGGCGGTAACAACAGCCGCACACGGCAATGTCAACGGGGGTTTGGCACCACTACAGCAATCTTGTCGAAAGGGGGGAGGGGGGAGCTCTAACTCTAATAACATACAACTGCGGCGGGGATGTACCACAAATAACATACAACAACCGCAGTAGGGATGTAGCACCAATAACATTCAACCACGGTAGGAATGTAGCACCAATAACATACAATAACCGCGGTTGGGATGTAGCACTAGCAGAATCCACCAATCGTGGTAGGGCTGTAGCACTAACAACATACAACATCCGCAATGGGGATATAGCACCAATAACATACAGCATCTGCGGGAGAGGGAGGAGTGTAGCACCATAACATACAACAACCGCGGTGGGTATGTAGCACTAATAACATAAAACATCCGCGGTTGGGGAGGGGGGATTTTGCGCCAACGACGTAAATTGTGCATGTACTTGTGCGTGCGCATGTTCGTATTTGTGTGTGCATGTCTGTGTTGTGGGTGTATTTATGGGTGTTTATGTGTGTGTGATAATATCTCCAACAAAAACCCATTGTGTTTCCTTCATTTACATATTAAGTTTTAGAACGAAATGCAACATTTAGCTTTGCAAGGACAAAAATGACTGTTCGGGTATTCGTCAACACATGCGCTAACCCAGGGATAATCATCATTATCCCGGAGATATAGAAGTTTGTTCAACTGTACAATCGATGCTGTTAACAATAGTATTAAGATAACAGGTTTCCATTCTAGCTTAATTACAATAGATTAACTCGTAGGATAATATTGAAACAGTGGTTAATAATATCATATAACCATTAAATATAAGGTATCTTACTGTTTGTGTATTTCTTATCAGCATAAACGCCCGCATAAAAAACAAAAACATTCTTGATTTTTATAGTGAAGGCAACAGTAACAGCGGAACATGATGCGGCACAGTAGTTAGTACACATATTTACCAGGACAATAGCCAAGGGCAAATCTTTGTTAAACAAAAGTCCCTTGGCAATAACTTGCAGAGGCAGTATATGAAGCGTTAGAGCCATCACATTTTGTAGGCAGAGTGCACGAAGGAATAGGTAAACTGTCTTTCCCTCCTGTAGAGAACGTCGAAAACTTACTTCAAACTCTCGTCCGACCTTGTTCTTGCCATTGTCCGCGTAATGTCATAACCAATTCAACCACATCAATATAAAGCAGTGGCATATATATAAATATATATGTGTGTGTGTGTTTTGTGTGTGTGTGTGTGTGTGTGTGTGTGTGTGTGTGTGTGTGTTTCTAGTTGTGTTTTCCAGATCCTATCCCTTGTCTGTTCCTATTCTATAAATGTCATTCTTCTTATAGCCCTTGTCAGGTGGCGTTGGTGATCATGTCTGTCCACAACCTTCGGTATCGTGCCCTGCCAATCGTGCTAATACTGATTCTTCTCCATGTCTTAGTGTCAGACTGTCCTGCAACTTCTCTTTCGATCTTTCCCTGTATCTATTCCCTCCAGCTTCTCTGTTGTCACGACATATATCAGCTTTTATCTTTCTTTCACGGCATGCTCAAAGAATGTGGACTTTCTTCTTCGGATGCGAGTAAACATTTGTGTCTGTGAGTTAACTTCTTTCAAGTTGTATTTATTACTCTAATTATCAGTTCAGGGGATTCTCATCATTCTTTTATAAAACCACATTTCTACAGCTTCCAAGTAAAAGTGTTAATTGCCCATTGTTCTCTTCCGTTTAAAAGATACGGAATGTTTCTTCGCCTCAGTTGACAATTATATATTACGGAGAACATTTTTCATTTTATGAAATGTTCCTTGTCATTGAGCTATCTAATGAAACTTTTATGTTTTTTAAGATGCCGATACGCAATTATTAAAATACTCTAGTACTTAAATATAGTGACGTGCTACATACAGATTGGTAACATAAGTGTCATAGTTCATTTATAAGATCCCGGTCGATAACTATAATAGCTTTCAAATTTTATTTTGTCTAGTGCGTCTTCTAATCTCTATTTCCTTCTTCTTCTGTGAGCGCCAAATAATACTATGTGTGTCTATTTATGTAATCGTTTTAGTTAATTTATATAGCTGTAAAAATTGTCTCTTGTTTGTGATTCTCCCTCTCCCTCCCTCCCTCCCTCTCGGTGTTTCTGTCTCTGTCTTTCTCTCTATACCTCTGGTGGGGGTGTGTGGGTGGGAGATGTGTGCGTGGATGGGGAATGTGTGGGTGGGGGTGTGTGAGTGGCTTAGGGATGTGTAGGTGGTTGAGGGATGTGTATGTGTCGGGGTGGGATGCGTGAGTGGGTGGAGGATGTGTGTGGGTAGGGGTATTGTGATCGAGAGATGTTTGGTTGGGGTGGGTGGTTGGGGGTATGTGGGTGCTTAGTGGAGGATGTGTGTGTGAGTGAGTGTGTATTGGTGGACGGGTAGGGAATGCGTGTGTGGGTGGGGAGAGGTGTGTGGTGTGTTGGTTAGGGATATTGTGTGGATGAGGTATGTGTGTGTGGATGGGGGATTTTTGTGGTGTGTGGGTGGGGGTATGTGGGGTGGATGCGTAAGGGTATCTGTGTGGGTGTGGGTGGGAATATTGTGCGGTATGTGGGTGGGGGATATGTGTGTGGTGTGTAGGTGGGGATGTGTGGTGGTATGTGGGTGTGGGATGTGTTGGTGATGGATATGTGTGTGTGCGGTGCGTGGGTTGGGAGTATTGCGTGGTAGGGGATGTATGTGCTGTGCGGGTGGGGGATTGTGTAGTGGGGGATAGGGTTAAAGCGTGTATGGGTGGGTGGAGGATGTATGTGTGGGTGGTGGGGTGTGTGTGTGAGTGGATTTGGGATGTATTGGTGGTTAGGGAGATGTATGTGTGGGGGGGGGGAGATGTCAGTTGGTGGGGATGTGTGTGTATGGTTTGGGGATGTGTGAGTGGATGTGCGATGTGTGGGTTGGTGGGGGATTGTGTGCCTGGGTGGTGAATATGTGGCCAATGGAGATGTGGCTGGGGGATGGGTGGTTTGAGGTGTGGATGGGGAGAGGATGTGTGGGTTAGGATGTGTATGTGGGTGGGATGTGTGGGTTGGTGGGGGAATGTTTATGGGTGGCGAGTGTGTTTTGGTTGGGGGAACAGGTGAGGGGAGAGTGTGTGGGTGGGGGTTGTGCGGAAAGGGGATGGGTCGGTTGGTGGGGTATGTATGTGTCCCTTGGTGTGCGTGTGTGTGGGTAGGTGGGGGTGTGTGTGGGGGTGGGGTGATGTATGGGTAGGTGGGAGATGGGCCTCATAACATGGTAATTTGCCTTGTTTATGTTTACAACATTCATTTCACAATGTTTATTTTTCTTCCTATGTAAATGTATAATGCTCTTGATAAATGAAAGACGAGTGATTGGAAAGGCCGAATGTAAGACGGGCCTGCGGGCCCAATTTGTGACCCTAATAAAGTTGATTTGATTTGATTTGATTTTGTTGTATTAAATATATCTGATTGTCTGTGTCTCTCTGTCTCACTTGGTATATATTAGGAGCGTTCATTTGAAATCTGTTCGTGCCGCACCGCGCGTAATTCCATACGTTGAACATTATCATGTCATATTCATGTGATAAGTACTGACCAATGAATAAAAGAGGACGTGCTTATCGTCCCATGATGCATAGGTTCTGTTTCTGGCCGTTGAGAAAATGGCCGGGTTGATCCAAAATCCGTCCAAAGAAGCTCAAAGAGCGGTGAATAATTTTCTTTCATTCGAAGGATGTCGACCAGTGGACATTCATCAAAGAATGCAGGCAGCGTACGGTAACAAATGTGTGTCAAAGACAACAGTGACAGACTGGGCAAGAATTTTTCGGAAAGGACGTCAGTTCACGAGAGATCTTCGACGGCCGCGTCAAGCGCATATTGTTACAACAGAAAAAAAACCATCCCCAAAATTGATGTAGCAGTACAGATGAACCCTTGTCGAAGCATACGTTCGCTAGCGAAAGAATTTGATGTGTCCATTGGGACAATTCAAAAGGTCGTTCGTAAGAAATTGCAATATCGGAAGGTGTGTTCTTAGTGGGTACCACGGATGTTGACCGACCACCAAAAATATTAACGCACGGGATGGTGTTTGGACCACTTGCTGCGTTACAGAGTGCAGGGTGATGCATTTCTCTTCCGCATAGTGGCAGGCGATGAATTATGTTGTCCCCACCTTGAGCCAAGCAGCAAAAGAGACAGCATGCAATGGAAGCATGCTGGATCACCAAAAGCCAAAAAATTCAAGTTACAGGTTTCCGCTGGTAAGGTTATGCTGAGCGCATTTTTTGACCATGAAGGGCTATTGTTGGCCGACTTTAAAGAACCTGGTGTCAACATCAACTCACCCACTATTTGCAAACACTAGACACGCTGCAAAAAAACCCACCAAGAATAAGTGACCCGTCATGCTTTATCGCGGTGTGATTTTGTCGCAGGATTATGCGCGTCCGCAGTTCGCAATGATTGTGCAGGAAGCATTAGCAAGGAAGAAGTGGCAAATTCTGCAACATCCAGCCTTTAGTCCTGATTTGTCACCATGTGATTTTCATTTGTTCAGACCTCTTAAAAAAAAGCTCTCAAGGGGCAACGATTTCACACAGACGCAGACGTAATGAACGCGGTAAACACTTGATTCAGTGAG